>CM075299.1:9978607-10284678 GCA_037672795.1 Lagerstroemia speciosa | reverse complement strand
GTGAGGGCTGTCTAGGTACGAGGGAATTGGTGAGTTTTTTTTATTTTCTCTATCTTGTTTTTCTTCTAAGGAGAGTTCGGTTACCTCTCGAATTGTAGTCACCACTACTTTAATTCAATAAAAATCGAGTTTCTACTTTAAACTATCGTATTTTTTGAAAAATGTAGCCTTAATTTGCTGAAATTTATTTGATGTCCATTCCAATTACAAAATTTGTCAAGAATTGCCCTACAATGTAAGACTTCATTTAAACCTGCACTACACATGATAATCAAGTCATCTACAATAGACAAGTGGGTAATTGCAAGTCCATTTCCGCTAATTTTTACTCCCCTTTATTTCATTCCTTTGTTCAACTCTATGCAATATTCTAGATAACATTTCTGTGACAATGATAAATAGATAGATAGATAGGAGATACCTTTGTCTTAACCTGTGGTTGGCTTAAGGAAACCATGCGGGAACCATTGAGGAGGACTAACATGGAGGTAGTTGGAACACTCTATTGTATTCAACGAATAAACTTTGAATCAAATTCCAAGTTTTTAAGGATTCCTATTAGAAAACTCCATTTTATTCTATCAAAAACTTTTGATAGTCAATTTTATTGCAGTGTATCTCTTTCTTGCCCTCGATTTCTTTGTGAAATAAAAGATTTCATGAGCAATGGTGATATTTTCGTTTATCTATTGCCCTTCCATAAGGGCAGTTTGGTTAGGAGTAATAAATCTATGTAAGAAAGGCTTTAGTCTATTCGCCTTTGATATAACTTTATAATACACATTACCTAGACTAGCAGGCCTAAACTCATAAAAAGTGCAAGTTCCTTCTATTCTTGGAATCAAAGTGATGGAAGTTTTGTTCCATTATTTTAGAAGGAAACCCTTTTTTCAAAAAAGAAACTTTGAAGAAAATCTTCCTTAATGGTACTCCAATAATGTTTATAGAAGATGGAGAATATGCCATGAGATCCTAGAGCCTTTACAGAATGCATTTGTTTTATTATCCTTAGAGTCTCCTCCTCTATTGGAAAAGATGTAATATTTACATTTTCTTCCCCACTAATCACTGAGTGAAATAATCCTTCATATCCTAAGCAAATTCAAGTCATGAAGTGGTTTATAAGTCCTCTAAATTCCTTGAAAAATATTAATGGTAGTCATATGATTTTTCCTCCTTATTACTGTGGATAGATGAAAAAATATTGTATTTCTATCACCTTCTTACACTCATAACTCCCTTGATTTTTGCCTCCATGGGAGATCCTTGCTAATACTTCATCCAGCTCAAGTTGTAGGGCTAATTCTCTTTTGCTTGTTTTCTAGAGTAGGCTCATCTTGCTGGATGGCATCCAACTCTTATTGTGTCTGGTCAGTTCTATGATTGCAATAGCTGAATATGGTTTTATTCTAATTTTTAACTATATTTTCATCCTTTTTATCTTGCCAGAAATATAGAACTGCTTGGAACCCACTATTTTCCTAGTTAAGCATTTTGTACTACAATTTTACTTTCCTCAACATTTGGCCATATAACCTCAAACCTAAAAGGTTTGGGCTCTGAATCTTTTTTGAGCTAGATAAACTAATCTCCATTTGTCATTTGCAAGAGCTCGATCCAATCGTTGTGTGATGTGTGCTAGTACTATTCTTTTATTTCTCCAAGCATATTGGTTACCTATAAACCCAAGTCTATACATACCAAGTTCAAAACAAAATCACAGGTAATTTTGTGAATAGTTGGGTATCAAGTAATTTTGTGAATAGTTGGCTATGTGTCTACCTCCCCTCTTTTCATTTGAACTCATTATCTCATTAAAATCTCCAATTAAAACCCAAAGTTTCTCCATAAAAGGTCCTTTAACTTCGAATAGGAGGCATACACAATTTAAAAACCATTTGGATGGGAGAATTTCATGTTCAATAGTCACACGAATCATATGAAAGTTCTTAATTAGCATTTTTACCTCAATCATTTTATGTCATAGCAAGCATAAGGCTTCAGCACTTCCATGTAGCACATCCCTTTCATGCTGAGCTTCTTGGCCATCTTGAAACATTTTGCTTCCTTTACTTTTGTTTCTGCAAGGGATTTTATAGTAGAATTGTACTTATTATGGAGGGATTTTAATTGTCAAATTGTTGGGCTCTCTCCTATCCCTCGACAATTTCAAGTAAGGATACAGCTCATGGTGACTTCAGCGGCATGATAAAGCCCTACTCTTTGGCCACGTGGACTAGTTTGAGATTGATTATTTCCATTAGCTCCTTTGGCTCCTCCACGATGTAGTCAATGTCGTTCCAGTAGTAATCTCCTTCATATATCTAGCAACATTTTCCACCACCTATCCTTTTCCAGTAGACATCTTGTGGAGGTAGGTTGCATAAGAAGAGATCTCACCCCAATGATTTCTCATATTAATTTTGAATTTTCTTTTTTTGCTCTCACTAACACAAGTCAAAGATTCTCCATTTCTTATCTTGATTTAGCTAGATCTGATCCATTTAGACCTAATCAATTGTCAGGGCCTCCTAGGCCTAAACCAACCTGTGTTGTCTTTTTATCTCACAAGCAGCATTTTCCACCTAGCAATAACTTTCTTCTTTATACAAACCTCATTTTTAAGGCTTCTTCCTCTTCTAGGTTCTCTTCATTAAGAGGGTGAGTATTTGAATTCCCATAAGTATTTTCTTGCAGCGCCTCTTTCACCCTCTCTTTAATTAAGGTTTGGTCCCTATGGAATGCTACAAAAGACTTTGAATCTTTTGTCCTTAGGAGTTGGGTAGCTATGTTCTTCAAACTCATCTACAATGTACATTCCTTCTCTTTATGCTTTAGTCTTGGGGGTGCTGAGCTTTTGCCCCATGTTTCTTCAGCTAAGGTCCATACTGATAAAGTGACGTGTGTCCATGAGCTCCGAAAATACAAGAGGACATTAGCAGGTTTTTTTTTTTAATTAATAATGAGCTCTGAAAATAACTAATGATGTTCAATTTACCTACGTGATAAATTATAGTAACGAAAGTGAAGTTTATGCTTTCATACATAATTTTTGTAATTTATAATATAATTTGATCATCCATAAAAAAACATATATTTTATAGATTTTTTTAGCTATTAATATAATTTGCTCGTGTGCTAAATTTTTCTAAAAATTTTATCCTAAATATAAACATAAGAAAAATAATCACCAAAAAAATTAGTAAAGTATCTCTTTTAAATTCGTCCTAATAAATAGAACAGGGAAATTAAAAACAGATGGGATCACTTCAACTTCAAATCTTTGACAATAGTACCCTCGTTTCTCGCTCGATTTTAACCTATTTGGTGATCGGGAAGAACTAAAAAAACTCCAACATCCTATGGACCCATCGCATCGCCTCCTCACCCCTTCTTTTGACGGACGGACAGACAGATAGACATGAATGAACGGACAGACTGAATCCCACAAAAACACTCCCTCATCATCGTCTTCCTCTTCATCACATCGTCGTCATCTTCTTCCTCTTCCCCGAAAAACTTCAAATCTAATCAGAACAGAACATATACATCTTAACCGCCTCCCACCATCCAAACCGATTCCACTATAGACAACATGGTCGTCAACGGCAGGCCACTCAAGCGCATGAAGAGACGTGTCACAGCCGATCTCTACGATTTCTTCAACCTCCCATCCGCCGCTGCAGGGGTAGGGGCCGTGGCGGCGCGGCCCGCTTCTTTCAGGACGAACGTGAGAGACTTTCTCTCGAAGCACGCGCTTGTTCCCCCGCCGTCGTCGCTCTTCCCGCACTTGATGGTGTGGCAGGTGCTGTTCCGGGCCGGAGATCTCACGGACGGCCCAGATTCGGTGGTCTACCTCGATATCATCGAGGAGGACGTGGCCAGATCTAGATCCGTCTGCTGCGATCAGTGCCGAGTGGTTGGTGAGTTAACTCGCCGAGTTTTATTTCGTTTGACCGGTTCTCTCTCCTCGCTTATGCTTCATTTTGCATTTTTTTTTCCTCTTTCTATTACGAGTGCTTTGAGCCTTTACTTTACCCCGGGGTCGGTTGGGAGTCATTGGACTGGCCCCCACCTGAGCTGTCAAAGGCATTGTCTTTTCTGAAAATATCGTCCATATAAAATCTCGCGGTATCACAGAAACTAAATTTTCTTTTTTTTTTTAATTTATTTAATATTTTTATAGAAATCTAGACTGTTTCTTAATGATTTATTTATTATTCAGTTAACGATGACAACACGACTCTATTCAGGGAGAAGCCGAAGAAAAGTGTGATTGAACTATCCTATTCATTATTTGTTTAAACAAAAAAAATGATGCGGACGTAATTTATCGTGAGAAAACGAAATCTATCGATATGTTTTCTCGATTCTTCATTCTGTTTCTTGATATGAGTATATTCGGGTGCATGTACGTGGCCGGCACTGGGACGTTCCTGACGTGGCATTTCCGTGATAGATCCTAACTCTAATTAAACATTATTTTTTTTGGTAGAAAACTCTAATTAAACATTAGCCAGCTGGATAGATTCACTCATTCATAATTGATTTGACGATGACCATCTAATCTCTTCGGGGGAATGATTATCTGTATTGTTAGAGCATTTTCCTACTTATCAAGCATTTCCAATCGCGTCTTAAGTTACTTTTCTCAGCACCTTGCAGTATTTGCTTATAAAATATACCTTTTCTTCCTCAATGGTAGGTCCAGAATGCCCTGGGGGAGGATCTTTCAGTTTTACCCGATATTTTTCTTTAATATCCTGGCTGGATAGGTTTTACTTTTATCATATAAAATCAGCATATACATGTATAAAATATGTATCATGGAATATATTGTACCCTTAAAAGAATCAACCCATTTAGTGACGTGTGGATTGTGGTTCCATGAGGCCTAATATCATTTTTGTATTAACCCAATTCGTTTATCTGATCGTTGTTTTCTTTTAAATTTTTTTAAAAAAATTGCCTATTGCGAATTATAATAATAAATAAAAAGATGTAGATTACTGTACACTTAAAAGTCATAAAAATTCACCCATCTTCGTCTTTTTAATTATACATTTTTTATTTATAAAATTATATAAAATAGTTTTAGAAAATAAAAATAAGGACTTTGTAATGACAATGCATGCATAGTACCGTCCACGTCTAGTTGTATAATTACGTTATTATCATCTTGTGATACTTTTCTTTTCTCATTTTTCTTTTGGAAAAGAAGTCCTGTTGCAACAAATCGAAGTGCGCTCTCAATGCCCATACCGTCATCGCCCTTTGTCTCAATTACTTAAAACTAACGAATGAGTCATCGTTTATCATCACCAACTCCAACTTCTGAAGTCATATATATATATATATATATATATTCTCTGGAAGCAAATACTAGTAATTATTTGGTGAAAATTTATTTTCCTCTTGCCTTCTCAATGGAGTAGCTTTTCTTTATATGCTTGTCCCAGGATTCACTTCTTCCTAGTTCACCATTTGTAAGGATGGAGTTAGGCATTCTTCTTTTATATATAATATAATGTAATTTTTATTTTCCAAAAAAAAAAACAGATAGAGGTGGGGTGCTGATTTTCTCTACATGTGTGCAATGTGGAAGGTTGGAGCGACCATCCAGTTTGTCGGAAGCGCTACCATTTCATAATAAAGGCTGATGGGTATCCTATCGGAGGGTATCCTAAGCCGTGCATCTGCTGCGGAGAGCTGTTGCACTTATCAGATTCTAGGTAAGCAGAGCAACTTCGTTGGTTTGTCTCATACGTGTAATATATGTGGTGAGTGCTGGAAAGGAGGTGTGAGAGAGAGAGGGTTGCCTCGGCTGTCTCTTTCGCAGGAATGGATGAGGGCATGGAGGCCAGTATAGGAGGAAAAAAAATGATTGTATGATAATTACGAACAGTGGTGTCAGGCTGAATCGGTTTATTTTCTATTTTCAAAAATAAGGCTGGAACTGAGAATCTCACATCAAGAGTTGACCTGAGAATCAGGTGAAAATACTTATCAAAAAAAAAGGGAGAATCAGGTGTAAATTAAAACCCAACAGAGAATTGGCCCGCCAAGTTGAAATTGATGTTTTTATGTTGATCTGGCGCATATTTTTTTCCCTCGTTATCTTGGGTTTTGATCTTCCCTTTGCACCCCTGCTGAGCGGTGGTTGCAGATGCAAGTCATGCAACCATGTGATGACAGAGGATGATGTGGAGGAGTGGATATATCAGCAGTTAGAGGACAATGCCAATACCCATCACCTCTTACATGGTGTTGTCCATGCCAACGGGTTCGGTCATCTCCTTAGGGTCAATGGGAAGGAAGGGGGTTCAAGGGTACTGTCGGGATGCGACATCATGGATTTCTGGGATCGCCTCTGTAAGATGCTTAGGGTGAGAAAGGTCAGTGTGATGGATGTGTCAAAGAAGTTCGGTCTGGAGTATCGTCTCTTGCATGCCGTCATGAAGGGTAATGCTTGGTATGGCAACTGGGGCTATGAGTTTGGTGTCGGTAGCTTTGGTGTCACATTGGATGCGTATGCTGAAGCCGTCGAGTGTCTTTCCAGCATGCCTATGTCCACCTTCATCCATCCAGGACAGAAGCGTCTGTGGAGTACAGTTGCATTCTACCAATCATTGTCGGAGAAGCACGGGCATGATCTTGTAAATATAAGGGATCTGTTCAGTTTTTTAATGAGTTTGATCCAAAAAGCTCGCAAGTTTTCACCAAGAGCAGCTCATGGCGTCGCACGGGAAATGAATGACACAGATCCCGATTCTACCATTTCACATCCATGGACCAGCACGGATGTTGAAAGAGTGGAAGATGCTATGGTGAAAGTGCTACTGGCTGTGTCAGGCTCCAAGTGGGTGAGCTGCCGTGCACTCAGGGGTGCTGTCTACAGGCCGGGCACTCCTCACCTTCTTGACTACTGTCTCAAGGAACTTGCTGGTAAAACTGTGTCCAATGGTCTTGTCATTGTTGCCCGAACAAATCCTAGTTCAGGAGTCACTGAGTACAGGTTAGCTATATGACCATTCCTTTCAATATTTGTTTGGTCTGCAAATTAAAGAACAAGTGGCTTGTTCCCTTAAATCTTTTCTATAGTTCAAACCCTCAACTATATCTTTGTTTAGAAAGTATTGGTAATTTATTTTACATTCCTTGCACAACAGGCTTGAAGCTGGAAGCACTACATCCGCTGGTACCACAAGTCGCAATGATTCTCGTGTCTTGAATTGCCCATCTGTAGATAATCTTTTGTGGGATTTGCAATACTTGTACGAGTCCATCCTGCATCCCAACACAACGTATTCAAGTGTTGGACTACAGCCGATGAATGATGTTGCAGCAGCTCAGAAACTCCTCGACAGCAAGAAGTTTCTAAAAGATTACGAAAAGGAGAAGGTTCCTCCTGGCGATTTGTGTATCCAATATGGGATTACCCTCTCCTGTCAGGTCGAGCTTGCAGATCAGGCTGAACTGATGAGTGCCAAACCTCCCCCTCCCGAGATAATCATCTTGCCTTCAGACGCTACGGTTTCTGACCTCAAATTCGAAGTATCGAGGACTTTCCAAGATGTGTACCTGATGTTTCATAGATTCCAGGCAGAAGAGCTGCTTGACTATAGCGGTGTCGATGATTCCACCCTCGTCAAGCTCCTCTTTGGAGCAGGATCAGCTGATTCAGTGGTTCGTATGAGAGGGAGATGCACTGGGAAGAGTGGTCTTAGCAGGTACAGAATGGAGAGGGGGGAGGAGAACTGGACCGTGGACTGCAGTTGTGGGGCCAAGGACGATGATGGAGAGAGAATGCTGGCTTGCGATGTTTGCAGCGTGTGGCAGCACACAAGGTGCTCGGGAATACCTGATTCTGAATCAGTGCCTTCAAGATTCATTTGCTACAGGTGTAGGAGCTCCGCCCAAATGCAAGGAGGAGGATAATGAGATCGAAGCTGTTGTTACTGATGGAGAGAGCATGCCGGATTAACTCAAACATGTAAATGCTATATTTCTCTTCGTAAGTTTCATCTGCTTTACAGTTCCACGAGGGCTGATAAAAGAGGGAAAAAATGTACATATCTGACGATCAGGCCTCATCATCCTTCCAGTTCATCGCGGGTGTACCTGATCTCTAATTCAGTCAGTGCCATTGTTTTTAAATTCTTTTCTTTCTTTCAAAAGCTGAAGGGAATTATCACTAGATATCAGAGGATTTACTGCAGCAGCTAGGTCTCGTAGTTTTCACCCGTATTGGACTATCCTTTTTTAAGCAACAAGATGTGAGAATGGGTGAAGATTGTTTGAATTGAAGGCAATTTTTTTTAGACTAAAATGATGGCAATTTAAATATTAAAGGATTAAATTGATAGTTTACTTGTTGAGATTAGAATCTCATATCGGCCAAATTGAGAAAAAAACTTGGGTTTATAAGGGAATTGGGTATCACCACCTATTAGCTTAGGCTTTTGGGTGGAAACGGGCGCAAGATTCTTGTAGGCCCAAGTAGAAATTTAATATGGTATCAGAGCGGGTCGATCCTGGACTCTCACCACGCCAGGTCCGAGTGTGGAACTCGTGGCTCGTTAAGCCCGAAACCGGAAGAAAAATGCCCAACTCGTGGTCAGTTTGTCGAGTTCGGAAAAAGTCCGACTCGTATGTTAACCCGAGGACGGAAGAGAATGTCCGCCTTGTGATAGTTTCTCCCCCTACCCGAGATCGAAAGAAAAAATACCCAGCTCGATGTCAGTTGTTGAGGGCGGGTGTTCAATGGCACGTGTCAAGTGTAAACACGTTGCCACGTGAGGGCGGGAAACGAGCTCAAGACTCTTGTAGGCCCAAGTAGAAATTTAATATGCTTGTAAAATTTTCACCTAACCCATAAGAGATTGGGCCCATGTCCATCCCAAAAGCTTAAGCTGATAGGTGGTGGTACCTAATTCTCTTATAAATCCAAGTTTCTTTCTCAATCTGGTCGATATGAGATTCTAATCTCAACAAGTAAACTACCAATTTCTGATAGGTGGTGGTACCTAATTCTCTTATAAATCCAAGTTTCTTTCTCAATCTGGTCGATATGAGATTCTAATCTCAACAAGTAAACTACCAATTTAATCCTTTAATATTTAAATTGTGAGCCCATATGGTTGGCTCTGATACCATGTGAAATTTCCACCCGGCCCACAAGAGATTGGGCTCATGTCCATCCCAAAAACTCAAACTGATAGAATGGTGATACCCGCTCTCTTATAAAGAGGGTTTCAATTCATCAATTCTCCGATGTGGGATTTATATATCTCAACATTACTCAATAAAAATGAAATATGAAATGTATGTAAGATTCTGCCCTACGTGAATTGTTATTAGTAATTCATATGCATTTGAATAGAACAAATATTTATGAGATGGTAAAACGTATTTCGCTAATGTTGCAGTCTTTATCGTATAACGTGCACCATCATTTTATTTAAAAGGGCGAAGAACTTGCGCCTACTCTAACCTAGTAACATGTGACTATTCACCACTGATGCGGAGACTAGTTTTGGAGAAGATGCAAGAAAGTAAACGTGTAAGAAGCACTCACACCGCTTGATCAACAGAAAAAAAGCAGCACTCGCACCGCAGTAAACCCACTTCCCTAGACATGAGTGATGAGCCTTTAGAAATAGTATTTGATGTTGTTGTTATTACTTTCGATCTAGAATTAAAAGGTTATGGTTTAATTTTTCTAAATGAAACCCTATTACCCTTTATTTCTTTTTTCATTGATCGTCTTTTAAGTTTGTTTCTTTTTTTTACACCGAAAAAGCAAGGACCTTTGACACCAACGATGACAACTGCATTATATTGGCATACTTGCCATAGGGGGAATAAGATGAGAGGGAGCTGCATGGAAGTAGGTATACTCGGCTCTCTCTCAAATGGATAACAGCTGCAATGAGTTAATTCACCGAGTAGTTACTTTCATTGTTGGACTTCTATATGTGCGTGTGTGGCTAATGCATACAACTCTACAAACAATTCTCTCTCTTTTTTTCTTCATTCTCGGTAAAAAAATAAAAATAGGATAGTTATGTTTGTTGACATAACTCAATAAGATCAGATCTCATATTTGAGTTTAAAAATGGAGAAAATTTATTTTATGAAAGTTTTAGTCATTAGTAAGTTAATCAGACTTGGACCTGGATTATTTAAAGCTAATTGGACTTCTATACGATATAGTATACACCGAACATATCAGACAAACTGAACAACTAGTATTAATACTAATCTCGTCAAAGCATTACCAACAATGGCCTACTACTAAGAAGTCAGAGTCTGCCAAGACCTAAATTTAAAAAGCTCACTATAACGATTTTATTTAGAAAGAAACTCAAATTTAATATAACGATCTCATCAAATTGCACATGAATTTTAAACTACGCTGCCAGCGGCTCCTCATATACATATATATATATATATCACTATCATAAAATATATATTATATCCAAAGATACATATGTGCACTTTTTTTACACCACATAATATCCGGAGCATATATACATATATAATATATTCATGAACAGTGAATACATATGTCACCTACTTGATAATTCTTCTTTGATAACAAGAACGAGTCCTTTTTTCATTTCGAATTCCCAAAAAAACTAATATGTTTGAATGGAGGAATCTATACAGAGGAGGATTCGGAAGCATTTCTCCCTCTAAATCTGATTTTTTTTTGGTGATAAAATGTATTCTTTTATCATCAACTAAGACCAAAAAAATCCGTCCCATTTTGATCAAGGTATTTGAAGAAGCGACATTCACCCTCCAAATTCTTTTCTTATCCCTTGTAATCGTTCCATCAGAACAAGCCCCGATAAGCCTCTCATTATGACACAATGTGTTGTGAAACAACAAATTTACAAGAAGTTCGAATATTGATCATAGATCGTAGATGTTACAAGGTTGTCTTTCTCATTAACACAATTACTCTTCATAACGAATAAACTATTTTAACATGGTTTTTAATTGGATTGTTTTTCACTATGAAGCTCGACATACCTAGCTAGAAAAAAAAGAGACAGGAAAAGGTGAATGAAAAAGTATACAAAATATCTGGTTTATAAGAATTAAAGTTAAAATTATATCCTTGCTTAGATCAGGAGGGCAAATAAGATTGTTTTCAGGAAAATGTTTCACAGTTGCAGCACTCCCTTTTAAATTATTAGATTGGGTGAAAGCAAGCTCCAAAGCTGGCTAGCACAGGTGCTTTAACTATATTTGCCTTTTAATCTGGGTGGGCTATGCATGATGATATAGTGGATTGGACACAACAGTGAGATAATCTTGACAAATCTTTCCACCACCAAATATGCATCGCCTCAAGTCAAACCCACTACTTTGTCTTATTGGAAACATACTGTGCTAATCATAATTTAAATATTAATTAGTTAATTAGGACATTGATGGCATGGCATGGCCTAAGGATTCCCTGAATTATATGCAATCGTTTATTTGTAAAATGAAGATTCAATCATTATCGCCAACTTCCAAAGTGGAGCACTATAAAGTGTGTATATATAGTGGACAGATGGTAATCCATTTCTACTATAATTCAACGTGATTCATTACGTGTAGACCAATTAATCTTATAGGCGATTTTATATATAACTCTTGCAAAAAATAAAAGGTCAATGGCAGGCAATTTTTAATTTACTTGGATGTATTTAGGCGGAAAGACCCCATTCCATTACCCTTGACATTTTGGGCAGTTGAGCTTGACCTTTTTTCTTTCAGTGTGCACACCGGTATCCAGAAACCTATTTGACTACTGACTAATTCAGTTCGAGCCGGGTCGGCCCATTTAACGGGTAAAACTCTCCCAGCATGAGTTTTCTCCATCTAAAAAGACTCGAATCCGAGACTTTTGCTTAAGAGGAACAAGTGCCTTACCACTTAACCAATTCATGTTGGTGTTGAGCTTTACGTTTTGTGCGTCTGTATATATACATATGCACAGCCAGCCAGCTGCCTCCACCCCACTTCAAATATCATTTCCCTATATAAAGTTCTATATTTCATTTGGATCCCTGTTTCTAGCGACTTTACATATATACATACACCATGGAAAACATAAGCATGAAGAATACAACGTAAACAAGAGAGAGCGATCATATATAGAAGTGAGACTAGAACATCGAGGAGAGGGTGAAGAATAATATATTACGTGCTGCCAAAATCTCTAAGGATGCTGATCTTAGATGTGCTACCCGGCGCACTGCTGCTGATGGAGATGATGATAATGGGGCTAGGGTACAGTTTTGGAGGAGTGGCGGGCCTGAGCATGGATTACTACCTCTTCACCTGCCCCTTCGCCGAGGAGATCGTGAAGAGCACTGTCAACTCAGCCCTTGAGAAGGACCCCACCCTTTCAGCGGGCCTCATCAGAATGCATTTCCATGATTGTTTTGTTGAGGGATGCGATGGTTCAATCCTGATCGACTCTACCAAAGACAACACTGCGGAGAAGGACTCGCCCGCCAACTTGAGCTTGCGAGGTTACGAGATAATAGATGACGCCAAGGAACAGCTCGAAGAGGAGTGCCCTGGCATAGTCTCCTGTGCTGACATCCTCGCTATGGCTGCTAGGGATGCCGTTTTCTGGGTATTTACATACATACGTACATATATATGTGCCGTCTTCTCACATTTGTAATTATATGCATATGTATGTATGTACATATTGTATACTTATGATGCTATATATATGACTAGGCGGGGGGGCCAGTATATGACATACCGAAAGGAAGAAAGGACGGGAGGAGATCGAGGATAGAGGACACCATAAACTTGCCGGCACCCACCTTAAACGCCTCTCAGCTCATAGACATGTTTGGCAAGCGCGGCTTCACCGCCCAAGAGATGGTTGCTCTCTCTGGTGCGCATAGATATACATATATATTCACAGCAATATGCATGGCAAAGGAGAGAATAAACTGTTTCTCTTTTTATACATGTATGTTACACAAGTTGTGTACAAGAATCTGGAAATGAAAATCTCTCAAAAAGAGAGGACCGTGCCAGTCTCAACCCCATTCTCTCTCGTGATACGCTAACAGGAGCGCACACGCTGGGGGTAGCGAGGTGCTCATCTTTCAAGCAGAGGCTGACCAGCGCGGACCCAACCATGGATGCGAGCTTCGCAAAGACGCTGTCAAAGGCTTGCAGTAGAGGGGACAGTGCAGAGCAGCCACTAGACCCCACGAGAACGATCTTCGACAATGCTTACTATGGGGCGCTGCAAGGGAAGGCAGGGGTGCTCTTCTCGGACCAGACACTATTCGCAAGCCCCCAAACCCGGTGGACGGTCAATGGCTATGCCATGAACCAAGCAATGTTCTTCTTCGACTTCCAGCGGGCCATGCTCAAGATGGGCTCCCTCGATGTCAAGGAAAGCTCCAAGGGTGAGGTCCGTTCTGGCTGCCGCCATATCAACTAGCTAGCTAGTAGCTACAGCTACGGAGTAGTACTATACTTCAAAATCACTATATACAACCGCTTCCTCATCCAATCCATGCACATAAACATATACTTAATGTATATATGTTGTGCTAGGTATGTGCGTGTGTTTGTGTGTGTTGTGTATGTGTGTGTATATAAAATTGCGAAAGTAGGGAAAGCAAGGGATATGTACGTACGTAAAGGAAATGCTCTCGATCATGTTGATGATGATGTGTGTAATATCATGCTGCCGACTGTTTTGATCTCTTGCATTGCGATAGATGGGGCCTGTATCAAACACCCTCGTTAAGCAGTGCACGTTACTTTCTTACGGTAGTGGATGACAAGAGCAGAGGCGTATGGGTTTACTTGATGAGAGAAAAATTGGAAGCTTATGGAATTTTAGTTGGATTTTATAACATGGTGAAAACTCAGTTTGGGCAACAAATAAAGATGAGCCAATCAGATAATGGTCAAGAATTTACATCAAGACTGATTCGCCAATTTTACTTGAATAATGGCATCCTTCATCAAACCACATGTCTTGATATCCCTCAATAAAATTGGCGAGTGGAACGAAAGTACCAGCATATTCTTAATGTTGCAAAGACATTGCGATTTCAAATAGGATTGCCACTTAAGTTTTAGGGAGAATGTGTATTAATTGCTGCCTACTCATGACCCTCCTCAACAGACCACTTCCACGGCATCTTCAGGTATAGTCTTCTCCATCGAGGATTTTCTTTCATATGATTGGCTATCTTCCACTCATAAAGCATTTGTAACTTCAATTGATGCTGATTTTAAGCCCAAGAGCTACTCACAAGCTGTCAAGGATTCTCGGTCGCATGATGCTATGGCTGAAGAAATTAAAGCAATAGAGGAGAATAATACTTGGAGGTTAGAGCCTTTACCTCCCGGAAAGAAACCAATCGGTTGCAAATGGGTATACAAGATAAAGCACAAAGCCGATGGGACTATTGATCACTTCAAGGCACGACTTGTTGCCAAGGGATTCACTCAAGTAAGGGTCTTGATTTTCATGAAATATTTATTCCAATCGCTAAAAATCATCAATGTAAGATGCCTTTTAACTGTCTCTCTCTATAAAATTGGGAACTTTATTAGTTAGATGTAAATAATACCTTAATGCAGGGAGATCTAGATGAAGAGGTATACATGCAGGTTCCTCCTGGTTTGCAACTTCCTCAGTTAAATGGGGTATGCCATCTTCATAAATCACTATATGGATTAAAGTAGCCATCTAGAAATTGGTTTGCCAAACTTACTTTGGCATTAAGGGAATACGGTTTTGTGCAATCCCCTGTTGATCATTCACACTTCACTTACGATGTTGGGGGCACGTTCATGGCTATTTTGGTCTATGTTGACGATCTCATTTTGGCAAGTAATGATTCCGAGCAATATCGTGCTTTCAAGGCATATTTGGCACAATGTTTCGGCATGAACGATCTAGAACCTTTGAAGTACTTTCTCGGAATTGAGGTGGCTCGAAACTCATTTGGATTATTGGTGCCGACGTAAGTATATTCTAGATATACTTACAGAATGTGGCAAGTTGGGTGTCATCATTCCCTATGGAACAACAACATCAGCTTACAGCTGATTCTGGGGAACTTATAGAAGACCCGTCAAAGTATAGAAGGTTGATTGGACATCTCATTTATTTGACAATCAGAAGACCGAAGCTCTGCTATTACATTCATATTTTCTTCCAGTTCATGCAAAATCCTAGAAAGCCACATTGGGATGTGGCAATTCGAGTGCTATGATATTTGAAGTAGAATCTTGGCCAAGGCATATATCTTCGAGGACCTTCTTCACTGCTTCTAATTGTTTATTGCGATTCTAATTGGGCCAGCTGTCCAATAACTTGACAGACTATCACAAGGTATTTCGTCATGCTTCGAGGATGCCCGGTGTCCTGAAAAACAAAGAAACAGAAAATAGTATCACATTCTTCTGCCAAAGCAAAATATAAAGCGATGGCATCTACCACTAGTGAGCTTCTTTGGATACAAGCTCTACTTCGATCACTGGGTGTTAATCACACTGAGCCAATGCGACTATTTTGTGATAATCAAGCAGCTATTCACATTGCTGCTAACCCGGTGTGCCATAAACGAACAAAACACATCGAAATTAATTGTCACTTCATTTATGATCATACGAAGCTTGGAGACACTGCTGCTAGTCATGTCCCATCTCGGTTACAATTGGCTTATATCTTTACGAAAGCTTTGGGATGGGATTGATTCTCATTTCTCTTGGGCAAGTTGGGCATTCTAGATATTCATATTCAAGTTGGAGTATTAGCTGTCATGCATCACAGCTATCGTACTTCACTGTTGTGCCTCATTGTTGAGGGTCTCGATGCCTCCATTCCCAAGGTTCTCGTTTCTGTTTCTTATGCCTGTAGTAGCTGAATATCGTCTCTACATTCATTTTCTTTACTTTTCCTATGTACCTGCTGTGTACATATAGGAACTCTTGTTGTATAAACAATTAATTAACAGATCAATAAAAACACAATTCTTTAACATTTCTTTTTCTTTACAATCATAGTTTTTATTTGTTCCAGTCTATTTTCTCCATTTTTAAAAAGAAATTTAGACTGGATATGTATAACCTTTACATCTTCTCCTTGGAAGAAATCCATGGGAAATCTGCGAAGTACTATGGAAGTGCAAAATTATGTACTTTGCAAACGCACATCGAGCATCTCCTTCTGAACATCATCAACACATCGAATACCCGAACCGACCTCCCAGCATGAATTTAGCACCTCCGCGAATGGCATGTCAGATGTCAACCCTTGGGGACCAATTGTCATTCATCACTGGAACATACCAGCATAGAGACATCATCTCCCATGTCCTGAATTCGTGGGGATATAATGGCTTTATTCGTCCATATCAATGATATCCTACAAATAATCCCCACAAGGAGCCAAGTGAGTGGACGAATATTTCACCCTCAGACTCTACACGCTTCTCTTTTAGTCTTTTCCTGCTCTTTTCTTACTTTAGTATCGGATGGCCATTCCAGAGAAACATCCCGGGACTTGACTTTTTACAGATCACAAGAAACCTGCACTAGAGTCTAGAGCAGTCCGCCACCAGTAGTAAGAAGTTCGCCCGATAGGCTATTTGGGACATTTAAAAGAGCTATCAGGTGCCAATAGTGCAAGCATTGTCAAAAGTAAGAACATGTTCAAAAAAGATGTCGACACTCACATAGCTATCCAAAAAATTGAGAGCTGAGACGAGGAAGGCGTGGAAGAAAACTACAAAAGTCAGTAGATGTGATGACAAAACTCAAATAATGGAACTTGGCAAAGGAATAGCTTATGTAAAGAAAACCAACATGCACATCCCAATCCAGCTTCCAAACAGGAAAATCATAGATGCCAAGCTAACCAGACATGCGAGAATTGCGCCGAATTTCCTGTTACAGGTTGCTCTTTATATTGATCCTATCAACTGCATATATAAAGTGTGGTGTAATAATATTCCATTTCGCCTATCATTTGAGGCGTAAGGATTAGGCATAGGCGAAATGGATCTCAACTATCGAGGATGACAGTTTATGAAACCATGAGTCGAGTCATCCATTTCGACGAGTTTCTTAATTTTATTTCACGTGTTTCATGTAATAAATTGAATATTGATGCAACATACAATGTACTTGAATATTCAATTTTATTTGTTTTGTGCATTTCAGATCACAAGATAAATTCGAGGTAAGGACGAGTAAATGCATAGCTATTGGGTACCTGCAAACTCAAGAGGAAAGCAAATTATATGATGTGGAAAGACAAGAGGTATTTGCCACAAGAGACGTTGTATTTTGTGAAGGGAGCTCCCTTGAACGCTGTAATCTGAGGAAGAAGAAAGCAAGCAAGAGATGTTTGATTTGGGGGACAAATGGGTCAAATGCCAGAACCCATGATAAAATTGATTTTACAGCCCTCTCAAGGCAATATTGAAGCTGATCTACGATCCAATCAAATGGAACAAAGCCTAGCCCAGCATGAAGAGAGGTCGGTTGATAAACATAATAGCAAATATGGCCCAAACGAAGAAGGAAGAAATGATGTAACTCAGTATGATACGAGTAGTGTGCTTGATGGAGAGATGACCGCAAACTAATCAATCTGGCGCCAATATACAAGAAAGTGGAACAGTTTACATACTGAACAAAGAATTGTGATTAGTAACCGAGAAGAACCATGATTTAAAAGAAAAATTGAATAATATCACTCATAAATTTAGACTTTTAGATGAATATGTATTAAATCTCTTATAAATATAACAGAAATTTTTTAAGGTTCTTAAATCCAAACCCGAACGTGGTGGGTGCAAATCTACAGGGCCAAATATCAACAGGTTATTATTCCAGCCTGAATGCCAATGGGTGCGAAATAGTCTCGAGCTTGCCTGATTATATAACATGATGAACCTTGAAATATCTTTTGGGAGTCGTGCACGGAAGAGCATGCTCTTGGATCCATTCCTCACCCTAGTCATCTCATTTTGTTCTGTATAAGCAACTGGGGCTGACCCACCCCCGCAATAATACAGAGCACCCTTAATTACTTCTTTGGATCCGTATCCTTTGACCCAAAATCAATCCATCTATATCCCAGAAAAAAAATCTCTTTTAAAATTGAAAGAAAAAAATTCTTCCTATACGTTTATTCAATTTTGTTGATGAAGAACTTTTCTGATTTCAATTTTAAAAAAGCAAACAATCGTATGTCACTGGAAAATAAGGATCTTTTCATAAGCTTCTTTTCTTCTATTTTTCTTTTTTTTTTTTATTTGTTGTGAATCGCGTTAAGATTTCTACAATTTTACTGCATCTCTTTCCTGTTTTATTCAATTTCATTTGGAGAATGAAAGTTTTTTTTTCTGTATTCAATTTTAATTGGATAAATAAAAAGGGGTTCATATACAAGCTCTTCTGATTAAATTAAACAAAACAACTATTCTATAAAATACATATATATATATATATATATATCTGTAACCAAAATATATATATAGATATATATATATATATATTCAACATTCCTAGTAGGTTAACCCGTTCACCTGAAGGCTGCGGTAAGTATTCAATTTTAATGGGATTACTTTTGCTCCTTTGTTTTTGTGGGCTGATGGGCGGCCAAGCCAAAAAGCGGTATGGCAAAGTTGTAGTAGCATTGAAAGGGAAAGGATTAAGAATAAATCATCATATTCATAAGGGAAAAAAAGAGAGAAAAGAAAAAATAACTGGATTATTATTATTATTATTATTGTTGGTGGCCTCGACTCGTACACAGGCATCTCGTACTGGTCGACGACTACATGCCATACCTCTGCTCATCCATCTCTGGTTTGGAGATAGAGAAATCTGCCATACAATACACAAAAGGAAACAGATCCTCGTTTGTTGTGCTAGAAATACTAAAAATGGACAGTGAATTACTCAGTCAAACAGGCGTGAAAGGAAAAGCACAGGACCATGGCCATCGGGGGAGAGAGGTGACTGTGGAGGATGTGGGGAAGCTGGTGGCGGTCGATTTGCCAGCGGAGATCAAGGAATTCATCTACGGAGCAGGGAAGCCTCAGGAGGCCACTTGACTGATAACCGTAGACCTCACGAGCCTGATCAAGGAGCTGCTGGAACAGGGGATGATAAAGGTCAGAGATGGGGATGTGGAACGGCCGGACGTCTTTTTCACCCTCTTCTTCCAGCCCCACTTGAACTGCGACATGCCCTTTCTTCACCTTCATATTCTCCCGCTTCTTCTTCTTCTTCTCCTACTTCCCGCTCTTCCTGCTTCTCTCTCCGTATCTTGCGACTCTCTGGACTGAAAAGTCTCTCTATTAAGTAGGGATGATAACTTCGGGTCAAAAAAAAAAAAAACTAGGGATGATAACTGACATATACGTCAGAAATAAATAAGCTGGAAAAGGCCGGGGAGAGAGGGAGGAGGAAGGACAGATGCCCGAAGAGTTGCCATTGGCTTTGTCGGATAGTATTAATTGATTGATTGAAATATTTTATTGTATTGAGTTAAATCTTTTACCAAGACCAATTGTACGGAGGAAACACCGTGTCGTAGTTACGGACTACGAAATCTGGTTTAGAGTCGGCTCTCTGTCTGCTTCAGGGCCTGGGAGGGAAAGTAAATATTTAGCATATAATATATAATGAGTTTATTTTGTAAATTTTTTTAAATTTTAACACATGTAAATTTTTCATAATTTTTAAAAGTTAATTTTATATATGTCAAGATCTACACAGTAATATATATAATGAAAATGACCCTCTAAGACTTCTTTGAAGCCCTAGTTGTGAACTGAAGTTGGGAGATTGAGCGAACTGATCCATCATTGGTTCGTTTTGGTCTCCTATGGAGAGTTTATGATTGGATAGGTGAGAGAGGTTACTAAATATT
Organism: Lagerstroemia speciosa; assembly: GCA_037672795.1. Lineage (NCBI taxonomy): Eukaryota > Viridiplantae > Streptophyta > Magnoliopsida > Myrtales > Lythraceae > Lagerstroemia > Lagerstroemia speciosa. Next base: position 10,264,730 of record CM075299.1, on the reverse strand, counting down.
TGCTTTAAGGAGGAGACAACAAAATGATGTTATCACAATCCAAGATAGATACAGAAAGATACAATTGTGGAGATTCTTTGGAGTTGAACATCAAGACCAAGAAGAGGTGCAGTGGGAGAAGGAGAAAAAGTAAAGAACTAACTGAGGAAATGAGTGTATGTGTATGGTACAGGTGAGGTTTTATAAAAATTTTAATATACTTGCATTAAGAGATGGCCGCTACGACTCTCTCTAGAAAGGCTTCACAAGGTCATATGCATGGTGATTCTAGCGAAGAGGTTGAGGAGCTTCAGCGAAGCATCAAGAGAATCAAGGAAAATCCAAGCAACGTAATGGAATCCACGAACCCTCCTGAGGTTCCAAGGGTGCAACGTCTGTCGTACAAAGTGAAACTAACCGGAGTAATCCCCGGCGCTTATGAACAAGTGTTTCAAATTGAGCTCTTCAACGACGATGATTCCGATGATGGCATCCCTCCAGAGGATGGTGATGGGGCGCCGCACATCCTTCTTACAAGGCAGGAAAAAATACAAATTCGAGCCCCATGGAAAGATCCACTGATAGTGAAGCTTACTAGTGCTGGCCACGGGCCGGTTTGGGCCCGGAACCTTCCTCGAACCGTGAGGGCTAAGGTTCAGGGCCGGTTCCAGCTGCCTTAGAAACCGAAATCATCGGTTCCGAACCGAAACCTGAACAGACCCAGAACCGGTAGTTCCAAACCGGAACCTTAGAGAAATAAAAAAATTGCCCAACCCCCAGTTGGCAGGGTTCCAAACCGCCAGTTCCGGGCCGCCGGTTCGGAACCGGATGGAACTGGGGTTTGGAACCTAAAATGTCCGGTTCCAAACAGCCCCTGAACCATCCAAAGAAGGTTTAGGGCCGGTTCTAGGGGGCCATGGAACCGGAACCGCTCGGTTCCTGAACCGTGGCCAAGTCTAAAGCTTACTGGGCGAACATTGGAGCATAGTTTTTTTGCCCAGAAACTGAAGCAAATCTGGAAGCCTGCTGGGGGTCTAGAATGTGTGGACATTGGTAATGGTTTCTTCATCATCTCCTGATGCGAACCTTACCAATATGTGGCAAAATCCGACAACAATATATGGAAGAGAACCCCAAGATCTGCAAAGAACAAGTTCCGAAGGCGAGCTTTGACCCACTACCTAGCGAGATAGGAACCAAAGCTACGGTTTGGAAAGGACGCCACACCCCGAGGATCGAAGTGATAAGTCCGGTTGTAGAACGCCACAAGAAACCTTGATAAGTTCTACGAGTCTTCTCAAGAACCAAGAAGAGCAAATTCCTCACAGAATTATGTATTGAATAACAAAAGAAGTCTGAAAAATTCGTCCATCCTCAGCTTTGACCTATAAATAGGCCACAATTACAAGATATGCGAAATATTGTATCTCCAAATTGCCTCCTATATAATAGGCAACAACAATATTCTAACTATTCTTTAGGAAACAATGAAATATTACCCTAATATTTTGACTTAGAAAGGTAATATATTACTTAGCCATGTAATATTCTTCTTTGACCAGAATTATTCAACTTTGACTGGAATGTTCGAGAACTTCAATAATGTTGACATATGTTGCTGGCACACGTGGACTTGCTTCAGTATGCTTCATTGAGTTCGCCTGAGTCCAAATTCTCCGAACTAGCCCATTCAGATCTTCTCTAAGCTTCTTGGCCCGTGCCCTCGTAATTGGCCCGTTAGGAACTCTAATAGGATCTCTTGTACCATTCTCTTGATTTGCATCATTCTCCCCCTCTTTTAAAGGATTTGTCCTCAAATCTTCATCTGCATTAAACGGAGATAGATCAGAGACATTAAAACTTGCATTGACACCATACTCACCTGGTAAATCCAACTTGTAGGCATTATCATTTATTCGCTCTAGCACTTGGAAAGGTCCGTCGCCCCTTGGAAGGAGTTTCGAACGTCGTCTTTCGGGAAACCGTTCCTTCCTCATGTGCAACCACACCCAATCTCCAGGTTCAAACACCACTTGCTTACGTCTCTTGTTTGCTTGTTTGATATATTGCTCAGTCCTCCTTTCTATGTTCAAGCGTGCCTTCTCATGGATTTGCTTTACAAATTCAGCTTTCTTCTTTCCATCTAAGTTAACACGTTCACTCAAAGGTAAATGAGATAAATCCAAGGGTGTTAGTGGATTAAAACCATAAACAATCTCAAATGGTGAAAACTTGGTTGCAGAATGAACGCTCCTATTGTAAGCAAATTCGACATGTGGCAAACAATCTTCCCATGATTTCAAATTCTTCTTAATAATAGCACGTAATAAAGTAGATAAAGTCTTATTCACTACTTCGGTTTGACCATCAGTTTGTGGGTGACAAGTTGTAGAGTATAATAATTTGGTGCCTAACCTTCCCCACAATGTCTTCCAAAAGTAACTCAAGAACTTTGTATCTCTATCGGAAACAATGCTTCTAGGCATGCCATGAAATCTAACAATCTCCTTGAAAAATAGATCAGCTATATGAGATGCATCATCAGTTTTATGGCATGCAATGAAATGTGCCATTTTAGAGAATCTATCAACAACCACAAAGATTGAGTCTCTTCCCCTCTTAGACCTAGGTAACCCTAAAACAAAGTCCATGGAAATGTCAACCCAAGGCTCTCTAGGAATAGGCAATGGTGTATATAATCCATGTGGCTGTAACTTAGATTTAGATTGTCTACATGTAATGCACTTTTCACAAATCCTCTCAACATCCCGTTTCATATGGGGCCAAAAAAATGATCATGCAACATAGCCAATGTTTTAGCTACCCCAAAATGACCCATCAAACCACCACCATGTGCTTCCCTAACTAGTAACTCACGCAAAGAAGAATGGGGAATGCAAAGCTTATTTTCTCGAAATAGAAACCCATCAAGCAAGTAATACTTGTCATGAGATCTTTTTGCGCATTCTTTAAACACATCACCAAAATCAGAATCTAATGCATACAAATCCTTAATGTACTCAAATCCAAGTAACTTAGCATCAAGTGTGGAAAGTAGAGCATACCTTCGAGATAGTGCATCCGCAACAATATTTTCCTTACCTTGCTTGTATTTGATCACGTATGGAAATGTCTCGATGAACTCCACCCACTTAGCATGGCGTTTGTTCAGCTTGTGCTGCCCCTTCAAGTGCTTCAACGATTCGTGATCTGTGTGGATCACAAATTCTTTTGGCCAAAGGTAATGTTGCCAGGTCCTTAATGTCCGAACTAATGCATACATCTCCTTATCATATGTTGGATAGTTTAGGGTTGCTCCACTTAGCTTTTCAATGAAATATGCGATTGGTCTTCCTTCCTGCATTAAAACTCCACCAACTCCGATACCTGAAGCATCACACTCAATTTCAAAAGTTTTAGTAAAGTTAGGTAAAGCTCACACTCAATTTCAAAAGTTTTAGTAAAGTTAGGTAAAGCAAGTAAAGGTGCGTTTGTTAACTTCTCCTTAATCACTTTGAATGCCCTTTCTTGCTCCTCTCCCCACCTAAATGGAGCATTCTTCTTGATCACTTCAGTTAAAGGTGTAGCAAGACTACTAAAATTCTGAACAAAACGTCGATAAAAACTAGCTAACCCATGAAAACTTCTTACCTAACCAATAGTTGTAGGAGTTGGCCAATCTTGAATTGCTTTCACCTTTTCATGGTCAACTTGAATACCTTGGGCACTCACAACAAATCCAAGAAACACAAGCTTATCCGTGCAAAACATACACTTCTTCAGATTTGCATACAACTTTTCTTTTCTTAAAATATCTAGAACAAGTTTTAAATGTTCCACATGGTCATTCAAATTTTTGCTATAAATCAGAATATCATCAAAGTAGACAACCACAAATTGTCCAATGTAAGCACGCAAAACATAGTTCATAAGTCTCATGAAAGTGCTCGGTGCATTAGTTAATCCAAAAGGCATAACTGACCATTCATATAATCCATGTTTTGTTTTGAATGCAGTTTTCCACTCATCACCTTCTTTCATCCTAATTTGATGATATCCACTCTTAAGATCAATCTTAGTAAAAACACAAGAACCATGCAATTCATCAAGCATATCATCTAATCTAGGGATGGGATGTCGATACTTTACCGTGATATTGTTGATTGCACGACAATCAACACACATCCTCCATGTCCCGTCCTTCTTAGGTACTAGCAGCACCGGAACCGCACAAGGACTCATGCTTTCTCGTACATACCCCTTTTCCAATAACTCACCTACTTGCCTCTGAAGTTCCTTTGTTTCCTCGGGATTACTCCGGTAGGCTGGTCGGTTTGGGATTGATGCACCGGGTATGAAGTCAATTTGATGCTCAATTCCTCGAATTGGGGGTAAACCTGAAGGCAACTCCTCAGGAAACACATCACCGAACTCCTGCAAAAGGGAAATAACATTGCTCGGCAAAGAACCGACAAGATCATTAGTGTTTAAAAGGACCTCCTTGTACATAAGTACTATAAGGGGTTGATCAGAAAATAATACTCTCTTGATCTCTCTTTTCTTTGCAATGAAACTTAATTTTTCCTCTCTTGCTCTCCCTATGGCTGAAACTCTCTCTTCTTCTCTTTCACTCTTTTTCTTATTCTTTCCTCCTCCTTTTTCTTCTCTCATACTTTCTTTTCTCTCAATTTCAGATTTTGTCCTTATTTTCTTTTCACTTGCTCTTTTCAGCTTCATTTGATCATCAAGAACTTACTTTGGAGTTAATGGCATAAGAGCTATGGGCTGCTTATTCATTACAAAGGAGTACCTATGGGTAAAACCATCATGTGTAGCCCTCCGATCATATTGCCATGGCCTTCCCAATAGTATATGGCATGCATGCATGGGAACTACATCACAAAGCACCTCATCCACATATTTTCCAATAGAAAAAGCAACCAGAACTTGCCTTGTCACCTTGATGTCGCCACTATCATTTAACCATTGGAGTCGATAAGGTCGTGGATGCTTCAAGGTGGGTAATGCCAATTTCTCTACCAATTCTGTGCTAGCCACGTTGGTGCAACTCCCTCCATCAATTATGACGCTGCACACTTTGTTGTTCACAAAACATCGAGTATGGAACAAGTTCTCTCTTTGATTATTTTCTTCCTCCTTAACCTGCATGTTGAGAGCTCTTCTTGCCACCAATATCTCGCCTTCAACAGCATACTGCCCATCATAAGCATCTTCTAAGGGTGGCATGTCAGAATCGTCTTCTTCATCTTCCGACTCTAGCTCTCCTTGGGCATTTATAACCATCACCTTCTTGTTTGGGCAGCCATGTGTCCCCTGCCTTGGCATTTAAAACACTTAATATCACGATTCCGAGTAATAGAGATATCGGTTGTACCTTGGGAATCACGGCCGGTGTTTCCCGACTTAGGCTCAGTTTTAGCCTTAAGAGTTGAAGATGTCTGTGGCTTTTCTTCCTTCTTTGAGGAGCTCAGCTTCCAAAGATTAGACCCCGAGTTGGGACCTGATCGTGTGCCTCCTCTCTTGAGTTGTTGTTCCACTTTGATCGCCATGTGCACCATCTCTTCCAACTCTACATAATGATGCATTTCTACTCTATCATGAATTTCTCGGTTCAAGCCAAACAAAAATCTGGCCATAGTGGCTTCTCGATCTTCCTCCACGTTGGCTCGTATCATTGTAATCTCCATCTCCTTAAAATAATCTTCAACACTTCGACTCCCTTGTCTAAGAGATTGCAACTTTTTATGCAACTCCCGGTAATAGTAGCTTGGAATGAACCGCTTTCTCATCACCGATTTCATGTCATCCCATGTTTCAATCGGATGTTCTCTATTTCGTCTCCTGCTCAAAACAAGCTGGTCCCACCATGTAATAGCATAATCAGAAAACTCAATGACGGCAAGTTTTACCTTCTTTGCTTCGGAATAGTTGTGGCAATCAAATATGAACTCCATTTTCTTCTCCCACCAAGATATGATTCTGGATCAGATTTGCCTTGGAAAGATGGAATCTTCATCTTGATGCTACCCAAATTATTATCTTCTCGATTCCTAACTTCTCCATTCCGATGCCCAAACCTGCCTCGTCGCTTGTTCGGTTCTTCTAACTCCTCATCATCCTCGTTATCTCCCCATGGAACATGTCGCCCATGCCCCCTGTTGTTGTGGCTGTAATGCAGCTCACTCGACACTCTGTCTTCCACCTGATCCAACCTATTTTGAATTGGCTCCAATTCAAGTCGCATTATCCGTCTCATCTCCCCCAACAATGCTTCCATTTGAAGATTCGGGATGGTATGTTGTTGAATCTCTTCGGATGGATCTCTGTCTCAATGTTGAGCCATGTATAGATTCTGCAACTAGGTTAGTATGAATATAGAAAGAAAAAGGACCTCACCTCACTCCCTCACGTGTTTCACTCAAAAGATTATTCACTCAATTCACTCGTGTTTCTCTCAAGCATTCGGCTTTTACCCTCTAATATGCTCACCACTCTGGCCTTTTTCCACTCTTGTTGCCTTCTTTAGTTCTTAATTGGACTCAAGAAACAACCAAGAAACTTGCAGCAATTCAAGTATGAATCCAACCAAAACAAATCGCAAGGATCCTTATGGTGAAGAGTCAAGGAAATAGATGAGTATGAATCTCAAACATAAGAATGATGGAAAAGGTATGATTCTGAGCAAGAAAACTAGGTGGATTTATGATTGATGAGTTGATGCTAAGACAGTATGATATCTTCTTCACTTCCCTTGATTTCTTTCTTTCTACTTTTGGTTTCTGTCTTTCCTTCTTTTTTTTTTTGGTTTTGCTGTTGATACTTTTTTTTCTTTTTTTTGCACGAATTTTTTTTCTTTTTTTTATGCAAGCAAACTCAAGAACGAACTAAGAAAAGAAAGGATAGATTTCAACAAGAACGAAAAAGAAAATAATGAAAAAGGATAGATGAAACTTGTCTTAGAACCAAAGCTCTGATACCAAATGATGCGAACCTCGCCAACACCGTGATGAAACCCAATATCAAGTATGATATGAATCTCACCAACTTGTGACGAAACCCGTATACGACTAAGGTCTTCAAGAAACTTGTCCTCGTCAAGCTCAAAAGGTGGAACCTTAACCCATTACCTATAAAGAGGTAAGAACCTTGGTATAGTGAAGACGCCACAATCAAGTATGGAAGGGTTGATTGATAAGTCGGGGTGAACGCCACGGATTACTCCGATAAGTTCAACAGTTCTAAAGAAGCAAATGAAATAAGAACTCATTCTTATTGATCCATTATCTGAATGAATGAAAATACAATGTGACCTACTTGTGTCTTTATAGACTAATAAGAATATAAAAGATGCAAATATAGCCTAATATCTATCCCAAAGATATGTAAACATAATCTAAATATATCTAAAAGATATTTTAAGAATATTTATAGGAAACCACAATATTTCCAAAAGATAACAAAAATATATTCTCCTGATTTATCTAAATAGATACATTTAGCATATATAAGCAAATATTTCTCGGTATCTTATTGCTCATTGTGCTCCCCTTGATCTCCTTCTTCTCTTGTATCTGATATTGACTTCCATTCTTGATATCCTTGTCTTGATTCACATCATTCCCCTCCTCTTGAAAAGGATTTGTCCTCAAATCTGATTTCTGGAGAACTCGTGTTGATCTATCATGTGGAAGTCGCTTGGAACACATCTTTATTTGAAGCTCAATCACTCTGTTGGCTCAATTTGTTTCTTCTTTTCCTAGTCTTTGCACCCTTTTATTTTTTTCTCTCACTTTTTTTCTTTCCTTTTTTGTCTCTCTTTTTTTCTTTTTTCTTTTTTTTTCAAGAAAGCAAAAACAGAGAATGATGAAAAAACCAAAGATAACCTAAAGGATAGATAGGACCTGACTTAGAACGTTGGCTCTGATACCAAATGATGCGAACCTTACCAACATGTGGCAAAACCCGACAACAATATATGGAAGAGAACCCCAAGATCTGCAAAGAACAAGTTCCGAAGGCGAGCTTTGACCCACTACCTAGCGAGATAGGAACCAAAGCTACGGTTTGGAAAGGACGCCACACCCCGAGAATCGAAGTGATAAGTCCGGTTGTAGAACGCCACAAGAAACCTTGATAAGTTCTACGAGTCTTCTCAAGAACCAAGAAGAGCAAATTCCTCACATAATTATGTATTGAATAACAAAAGAAGTCTGAAAAATTCGTCCATCCTCAACCTTGACCTATAAATAGGCCACAATTACAAGATATGCGAAATATTGTATCTCCAAATTGCCTCCTATGTAATAGGCAACAACAATATTCTAACTATTCTTTAGGAAACAATGAAATATTACCCTAATATTTTGACTTAGAAAGGTAATATATTACTTAGCCATGTAATATTCTTCTTTGACCAGAATTATTCAACTTTGACTGGAATGTTCGAGAACTTCAATAATGTTGACATATGTTGCTGGCACACGTGGACTTGCTTCAGCATGCTTCATTGAGTTCGCCTGAGTCCAAATTCTTCGAACTAGCCCATTCAGATCTTCTCTAAGCTTCTTGGCCCGTGCCCTCGTAATTGGCCCGTTAGGAACTCTAATAGGATCTCTTGTACCATTCTCTTGATTTGCATCATCTCCTTTCACAACAATTAAGACAGATGTAGAGTATTAAGGGATGGACCATGGTTTATTAACTACAGATTCCTTACCGTTAGAATGTGGGAGCTGAAGTTTAACCCATATTGTGCATCTTCAAAAATTGTGGCACTTTGGATTAGGTTTCTGGCTCTCCCTTCGAAATTCTACAATGAGAAGGTTATTACCAGAGCGGCAGGAAAGATTGGTCCACTCCTCCGTTTAGACAATGCAACGGCAACTGGCACCCGAGGAAGCTTTGCACGAGTTTGTGTTCAAGTGGACTTGGGAAAACCTCTTCCAAAGTGGATATGGATAGGGGATTGGAAACAAGTTATACAGTACGAGGGGATTAATGCTCTGTGCTTCAACTATGGAATAGTGGGTCACAGAAAAGATCAATGCCCGGAAACCCAAGGGAGCGTCCCTCCCTCTAGTGCAGCTGTGGAAGATAGACAAACGATTACACAGCTTGACAAGGTCAATAAAAAACGGGGGCAACCCCTAACTGCAAAGGAATCAAGCTCCTATGGATCGTGGATGCTGGTAGGAGATCGGAGAAGACGATCAATGGCGATGTCCATACAGAAAAAGTCGGCAAATCCCTCCAACGGAAACCTGCAACACTCTCAGAACCGTACAGAGAGAAGAGGAACTGCAGAAAGGAAACAAACGGTCAATTTGGGAGATGCCCTTAACCAAAGGGACGATAGGCGTGGATGGGCTCTGAGGAATGGGGCCGGGCCGAGCATAAGAGCTATGGGACCTGATATTAACTCAAATAGATACACAAGCTTGTCTTGTGACAAGGACCAAGATATGAATGAGAGGGTAGAAGATTTGATGGAAGACGATGATCTCCTAGCAGATGAGATTAGGGAAGTGACAACACGTATAAATACAGAGGAAAACTAGGATATGGTTGTGGAGATAAGCCCAATAGTTCAAGGAGAATTAGCTCGTCTCATCAGAGACGACCTAGAATCATTGACCCTCGATGAAGTGCTAGAGGAGAATGCCCCCACCAAATTAGAAGTGGGCCTAACAGAAGCCCAGGCCCAAGGACCAAGAATCAACGGGCTAGGACAACAAAAAATTGCCTTTCCCCATCCTAATGAACTAAGATCTATTTCTTCGACTATTCTGTGCCCTGATCCTCAATCTACTCTAAAAAATTTTGCAGAAAATGGAAGAGAGCTCATATGCCTGAGGGAGAAAGATGGGAAGGAATCAAACAATAGCTAATCAATCGAGAAAGTTGGGGGCTCATCGGAAGTCATCACAATCGATGGGTTGTTTGGCAGGAGGATCGAGTCCAGTGAGTGAGAGAGACTCCCTCGTGTCTCGGCGAATGGAGGCTGTACAATCATCAGCCATGAAAAGCTCCAGAGGCATAATCCCGTGGGTCGTGATCCTCACTCTAACGCTGGAAGGGACAGAAGCAGAAGCAGATCCCCAATCGATGGTGAGAGGATTCGTCTTCAACTATCATCAACCATGCAGTGCACGGAGGGATTCACCAGCAGCGGCCCTACTCCGTAGCGACCTTTATCAGAGGATAGGGTTCTGGCAGCCGAGTTGTATAGTGGGGAGGGAGTCGAACCTGATCCATATGCCAAAGATAAGACGAGTCCTGCACGGGATGCTGAAGGAGAGGTACAATATGGAGGAGAAAAAATTGGTGAAGCTAATAACCAAGAGGGAGGCCATGAGCATTACTGCCTTCGTCAGGCTCTGGCCGCTGCGAGAAACAAGAACCCTTCCGAGGGAGTAATAAGGTCATGATTCAACTCTTTGGCCCTATGAGCGTTCTCCAATCGCCCTTGCTTACACTTTGTTGATATGGATTATCTTGAAAACCATGCCAACAATATAACGGAGCCAGCTAGGTTCCACCTGAATATTTTGCTTTGGAATTGTCGGGGCATATCAAATGATAATGCCATAAACACAGCCCATGATCTGGTACAAACCCACCGCCCAGACATCTTGATCATTACTGAAACCAGACTATCCAGAGACAGACTACGGAAGGTTGCGAACAAACTGCCTTTTGATGCCTGGGAAGCCTCTGAGACCATTGGTCGCCGAGGTGGCATTCTAATGCTATGGAGATTTGAGTCGGTGGCTATCGAGATTCGCGGAGTGACAGAACAGGAAATATATGCCAGCATAGAGGTAAGAAATTCGAACTCCCCTTTTCTACTATCTGGAATATATGCTAGCCCTAGGTTGTAGGAGAGAAGAATATTATGGAAAAACATGGAGCTAGTTGCATCATACTTTAGGAGTCCCTGGTTAGCCATAGGAGATTTTAATGAAGTGGCGTGCCAAGCAGAGAAACTTGGGGGCCAGCCAATATCTCAATATAGGGCTCTCATGTTTTCTGAAATGTTAGAAAAATGTAGTTTTTCTTATCTTGGCTTCTCGGGGCCAAGATTCACATGGACAAACCTCTGCTACTCATCTGAACTGATCCAAGAAAGGCTTGATAGAGCTGTTGCAAATCCACCGTGGAGGCAGCTCTTTCCAAACGCGGAGGTCATTCATCTGCCTAGGGTCCATTCAGATCACTGCCCTATCCTCCTCAAATGTAACCCTGATCGGAGGCATGGGACTAATAGACCCTTTCAATTTGAAACCATGCGGATGTCACACCCGTCTCTCAGAGATTTTCGAAGAGATGTCTGGATGGAGGAAAATAATGTTTTACAAAGAGCCATCCCAACTTTTTCAGAAAGAGTAAAATTTTGGAATGAAAATGTCTTTGGAAACATTTTTCACAAAAAGAAAAGGATCTTGGCCAGATTGAATGGCATTCAAAAATCTTTACAAACAAGGCCATCAAATTTTCTGATCAATTTGGAAAATGATCTTAGGAAGGAATATGCAGAGGTGTTAAAATACGAGAGAGAATTATGGATGATCAAGTCTCGAGTGGATTGGTTGAAGGAGGGGGGCCGTAACACAAGGTTTTTTCATGTATCCACTCTAATCAATCGAAAAAAGAATAGAATATTAGCTTTAAAGAACTCAGTTGGTGAGTGGTGCTTTGAGTTGGATAGGTTGGCAGGCATAGTGAATGACCACTTTAGAAACCTGTATACTACTGAGCTGGAATCTAGCAAACTAAATGGCACTAGACTGTTGGAGTTTTCTCGACCCTTAATGCCGGAGACACTAAATGCATTATCCAGTCCGATTGAGGACTCGGAGGTATTTAAGGCTTTACGGGCACTCAAGCCTCTCAAAGCACCGGGGCCTGATGGGTTACATCCCATCTTTTTCCAGAAACAGTGGGAAATTGTGGGATGATCGGTTATTGATCTCATAAGGTCAGTCTTTCAAAACAAAGCCTTACCAAAAGGGACCAACAAAACCCTTATTTCCCTGATACCCAAGACCAATAATCCAGAATCAATAGGGCAATTTCATCCTATAAGTCTGTGTAACACGAGCTATAAATTGATCGGTACGATTCTGGTAAATCGCCTAAGGCCCCACCTAGATGATCCAATCTCCCTATTCCAATCGAGCTTCATTCCGGGTAGAAGGGCAGCTGATAACGTGATTATATTAAGGGAGGCCCTTAATGTTTTAGAGAACCAAAAAGGAACAAGAGGGTTGATGGTGTTAAAAAGTGGGTCTTAAAAAAGCATATGATCGTATCGAGTGGAGCTTTATTCGAGAGGTTTTGAGATTCTTCCATTTTCTTTATCCAATCATATCATTAATCATGCATTGCATATCCACTACTCATGTAAATGTGCCTTTTAATGGAAATAAACTGGAGGGATTTAATCCTTCAAGAGGGATTAGACAGGGGGACCCGATCTCGTCATATATCTTTATACTTTATTTAGAATACCTGTCTATCATGATTGAATCTGAAGTTAATGATGGAAGGTGGAAGGGTATTCGGCTCCCGAGAGCGACGCTAAATCTCTCACATCTTTTCTTTATGGATGATCTTATACTCTTTGGTAGGGCTGAGCTAGAGACAGGTGCTATGATTTCCCGGATACTACTCAATTTCTGCTCCATCTTTGGACAAAAGTAAACATGAATAAATCAAGGGTCCTCTTCTCAAACAACACAGGGCCAAGGATGAGGAGAAGACTGACACAAAGGTTAGGTGTTCTGGAAACTGATCAAATTGGTAAATATTTGGGCTTTCCCATGGAAATGAGATCCTCAAATGTCAGGTCATTTAATTTCCTAATCGATAAGATTAAAGAAAAACTGATAGGTTGGAGGGCAAGTATGCTCTCAAGTGCAGGTAGATTGGTCCTAGTTAACTTAGTAATTTCAACAATCCCCTCTCACATTATGCAATGCACTGTTCTCCCAATTGGAACGTGTCATGCCATAGACCGAATATGTCGGAACTTCTTGTGGGCCACTACTGACACTACAAGGAGAACCCATCCTATTAATTGGGAGACGGTTACCTTACCAAGAGAAGTGGGAGGGTTAGGAGTTGTGAGGGCCAAAGAGAGAAACCTTGCACTTCTGGGAAGCTTAGCCTGGAGAACAAGTGAGGATGATCGCCCTTGGGCTCGATTACTAAGAGGTTTATACGGGGCAGAATGCGAACCATATTCAAGGGGTGCTACACTTAATAAAGCTACCCTATATGCAAGGGCAAGCCTTGCCCTGAAGGGTAGGCAATGGGTGGTTGGTAGGGGTGCATCTATAAACTTTTGGCGTGATCTGTGGGTGGGTAATTATCCACTTTGACAGACTGTGGTAGGCCCCCTTCTTTATGAGGAATTGTCTTGGAATATTGATGCTATATTACCTGATGATGACTCATGGAATTTTCATAGACTTTCCTTGCAGCTACCAGAAAGCATATAGGCTGCTATTAGAAGTGTTCCTCGAAGTATATTCAACGACGGAGAGGACAAACTGATTTGGCGCTTCTCTGCTAATGGGTATTTCGATACCAAGTCAGCATATGCCTTGGCCTGTGGACTAGACCCAAAAGAAAATAATAGCGAGTGGAACTGGATTTGGACAAGCAAGACATACTCAAAAATTCGGATGTTCCTATGGCTATGCTGCCATGGAAAATTACCAACATCGGCCCATCTAAATCACCGGGGGCTTGATATCCCCCTGGACTGCTCCTTCTGCCACTTCCCACTTGAGGATGTTGACCATATACTGAGAACATGCCCTCCAGCCATATCATTTTGGAACAAGCTGGGTATCCCAGCTTCAAAGAAAGCAACATTCTCCTTGCCCACCAAGGAGTGGTTGCAGGTGAACTGTGAAGCCTATGAAAAACATTCACCAGACATTCCTTGGGCAATTTTATTTGCCCAATCTGTTTGGGCCCTTTGGAAACAGAGGAATGAAAGGATTTTTGAAAGGAGGAACACAAATGATAATCTCCACTTGCTTTGCCTACTTAAGGCAAAAGAGTTTTATAGATCTCTTGAACCAAGAGTGCCTCAGCCTGGTTCTCGTATAGATATTCGGTGGGATCCTCCACCCGTAGGCTGGATGAAACTAAATACAGATGGATCTGTTTGCAGTCCTTCAGGAAAAGCGGGAGCCGGTGGTGGGATTAGAGACGAGAATGGAAACTAGATTAAGGGATTCTGCCACAATTTGGGAACATCGGACAGCTTAGTGGCAGAATGGTGGGCCCTAAGGGATGGCTTGGTTATGGCTAAACAACTTGATGTACAATCAGTCATCCTGGAACTTGATGCTAAAGTAGTATTATAACTCTTACATGGTTGCTTGATTAAGAACCTATTCTTACTTCCATTTATTCGTGATTGCAAGACACTTTGTCAGATGTTCTCGAGATGTCAAGTTAAGCATACATTCTGAGAAGCGAATGGGGTTGCAAATGCACTAGCAAGGATGGGAAGGGATATGTTGCAGCATTTTGTTACATTTGATGTTCCACCACCAGGGGTGGCTCAGTGCGTTTTGTTTGATCTACTAGGAAACTAAAAACCTAGATTAGTAGGAAGTGATGTGCCATCTAGCAGAGTATTGGACTTCGGCAATAGTCATGACAATGTATTGTCTTTATTAGTTTAATGCTTCTTCTATTGCTGACCGAAAAAAAATATACTTGCATTATTTGTCAAGCATTTGTTAAAATAGTGAGTTATCACGAATTCCTTCTCGCTTAGATTAGAGTCAACTTTTAAAGGACACAAGAAAAACTGTTGTTCAAACTCCATGCATCGCTACCCATGTCCAATGATTCAGTAGTTTTTTTTTCTTTGCCACAATGATTTAATAGTAATGTCTCGTCGTATCTTTAGCAAAAAAAGAAAGGAAAATCCCTTCACTGTGGCCCAGGCCCATCAGACTGTATTCCCTTAAATTGATTGCCTTACTTGCGGACTCTTTCTTGAATTTATCCCAAAAAAAAAAAAACAAAACACATTCATGATATTGTTCAGTAAATGATGTCGGTAGTGGTTCACATTGAGCATCCTCTAGGTACAGGATATGGATATGGCAAATGTAACGTATGATATTATTACATGCTCTGCGCTATACTTATAATTGAAAAAAAGCTAACTCGTGTTTTTTTATTACCAGTGAGTTTTATAGGTAGAAAGTGATAAAAGGAACAAAGAAATAAAATGGCACATTAATAAGAATTAGAGGAATTAAGAGCAATATACTAAATTCTCTTCCTCAACTCAATTTTCACTTAAAATTCATTCACTTATAGGAAATATTCCCATCTAAGGAGGAGGGAGCTCTGCTATGGTGCAATAAAGAATACATGAACTTTATTGAAAATTAAATCCCACATCAATTAATTTAGAGAGAAAATTTAGGTTTATGAAAAAATTGGGCACCACTATCTAACTTTCATATCTTACAAACTTATTACAAAATGAGCCACAAGAATATAAAGAATAAACACATGAGGTTGGTGGTCAAATCCAAAACCAATCCTGCTTCTACTGTCCTTACCTTTTTCCATTTTTCTTTTGAACACTTGGATCTCAAACTGATTATTTTTCATTCTTTGTGGTGCAGGCTGAATCGAAAACGAATGAGCCCAATCCAATAACTTTCAATAATTGATCCGCAAAACTTCTGATGCAGAACACCGTTCCGGCCCAAACAATACCCATATTCAGCACAATAAATAAAATAAGATTATTGCCAATCCCCCCCTTCTTAAGCGAGAAATGAACAACTTTACGTCGCGCCTTCCGGAACCATGTAGTAGTCCACCTCGCCTCCCCCTCTTTCCCGTTGATTTCTTCATTCAATTTCAGCCAATCCTTCCTTCCAAGTCACTGATATAAGAGTGCGATGAATTTCTTACATGACCTCTCCCTAAGCTGAGGACGGAAGGCTAAAAATGTGGAGCAGAAGTTGGACCCGAATCACGAATTCACGCTCCAGAATTCTACACGACTCGGCGCTAGGCTCCACGATCTGGAGATTCTTATCGAACTTCACCGGGAAGAGGTTTGCTGCAGTGTGGGGCAATGGAGATTACGGCAGACTCGGCCATGGCAACTTACAGTCCCACTCGAGGCCTATGCCGGTGACCTCTCCTGCTTTCAGCAGAGAAGGCCTCAAGTCCATTGCTTGTGGCGGGGCTCACACTCTCTTCCTAACAGGTCGATTCCCTTTTCTCCACTTTTTAGATTTTTTTTCTTGCCCATCTGATCTAAGATTCACGAGCCAAAATCTCCCTTAGACGGTGTAATAATTCATTCTGGGTTCATACCCAGCACATTACTTGGAGATGGCCCATGACTTGGGGTTGGGGCAAGATATTCGTTGGTGATAGGCTAGCTTATTCTGTTTTCGTCCGATCAATTTAAAGATAGTTGTAGAATTTCAAGAACAACAAGTCTCCCCTTACGTTTGTCTGCTGTCCTTGCTCCTTGATGGGTCAAAGAAGCTCCAATTCACTTATCTTTTCTTTATATATATACACTGAACTTTGTCAGTGGCGCTTTAGTGATTTAATTTTTTAGGTGCCAGTGTTCTCAGTACTGGTTTCTATTAGCATCTTCATAGATATCCACTATTCCAGTTGTTGAGATCATGTTTTGCTGAAGGATAAGACCGTTTGATTGCAAAATAGATATTATGAACTCTAGGGGCGGTGTTTTGACTCGATTCAGCCAGTACTTATAAATTTTCATTTGATGTAACAGAATCTGGAAAAGTTTATGCCAGTGGCCTGAATGATTTCGGACAGCTTGGGATTTCAGAGAGTAAACCATATATGACGGTGTGATGCTTCTACTGATTGCTGCAGCTTTTGGTGCAAATGTTCTTTTTGATGAGCATGTCTTGTTTGATGTAGCTCATTCTCATCTTTCATTTACTTTCGTGGACTTCATATCTTTGTTTTGGTATTTATAGCGAACCCCTCTAATTTATGCCTAGTTATCAATCTTTTATGCTCACACTAACTTTTGCTTCTACACTAAAGTGAAAAGTGATTCTTTGAGAAATTGTAAGTGATCAGATGGTACATTTTTTTTTTTTGGGTGTGTGGGCGATAGGAAAAGGGTCGGTGCAATTAGATTACATTCTTAGTTTTGCCAACCCTACTAACACGAACTATTTATAATGATGTACTGGTTAAGGTAAACTAAAGATAATTATTATAGCAATGGATTCTCATTAATTTGAAAACTCACGTTGGTGAACTAAGCATCGTCCTTTACACACTCTACTTGGAGGCAATTGATCGATGGAAATGCTAGGAGGAAACGTTATGGGATAGAAGGAGAATGGAGTGGTTTGATTTCCGTTACTTGGAACCCTTTATTAAAAAGGGAGAGGGAGGGGAAGGAAATTTTTTAGGGAAGTGGGGAAGGTATTTTATTCTCTTTCATTATTTATAAATTGGTAAATTCTCCTCCAAATTCCCAGAATTAAAGACCTAAGATCCAAAGGGATGTGGGTGGATTATGAATGGGAGGGGAAGCAAATTTATTCTCTTGTATTACTTATCAATCGGTCAATTCTCCTCCAAACTCCCAGCATTGAAACCTAAGTTCCCTAGGGAAGGGGGATTATGATTCGTCCTTTTCCCTACCCATTCTGACGAATTGTATTGCCTAACAGAGGGTTTTTGAATCCCTCCTTTCTCTCTTCCCTCCATTTCCTTCAATGCAAACAGAGTGTTATGTAATACAGGAACTGAATAGTATGGCACCCTCTGAGTGCAACACAGATTTAGTAGAAAAACTGGAAGGCGTATATTAGTTGTTTAGCTCTCATCAATTATAAGCTGTATCTCAACAATTAGGGAGATTTTAGTGCTTGGCATTTGTATTAAGATCTGAATATGTAGTTTAGTTGCATAGCGTACCTGTCAACCATTAGTTTATCCTTGCAGGAGCCTCTTGAAGTTGTGCACATACCAAAGGAAACAGTGAAAATATCTGCAGGCTATCATCACTCTTGTGCTATCACAGGTTCAAACAATCTTACAAATTAATATGAAAACTTTGATTTCATCTAGTACATGAGAAAATTCAGAGTTTTTCTGGTTAAGAATGCAAACTATTGTTGCCAATAAAAATCTATATATCTTGCAATCACATGAGTCCTATGTTTTTATTTGATTCATCTTTTTCTTATGTTTGTTGAAATTTATAGGTTTGCATTACAATAAAACTGTTCATGTAACTTGCAAGACTCGATCCTCTTGACACGAATTAATTTTATTACATCTATGACAAATAGCTCTCTTGTAGTTGATGGGGAACTCTACATGTGGGGCAAAAACTCAAATGGCCAGCTTGGCCTTGGAAAAAGTAAGTACGTGCTATGTTTAGTTCTCTCTGGTGTGAGACCCTCCCCCCCGAGGGAACATTATGATTAGCACCACCAGCTTTCATGTTTTATTGTATTTCAATGGAGTTTCTGGCCAAAGTGGTACTAATGTCAGATTGCTTGGTTACTTTGAGAAAGAGGCAAGCTATTTATTCTCATGTTCATTGTGGGGGCAATACGATTGCAGAAGCGGCAAATGTTCTTTTTGTGCCCACTAAAGTGGAAAGCTTGACCGGAATGGTGATTAAAATGGCGGCACTAGGCTCTGAGCACTCAATTGCTGTTACAGGTTCTAATTTGATCGGCTTCTCAGATGTGTTTTTGTCTTCTTCTTCATCATTGTGATGTCTTGCTTAAGTGATTCTCCATTTTATATTTCATCAGGGCTTGTTTGCTAATCTGCTGGTAACAATTGCCAGATGAAGGTGATGCCTTGAGTTGGGGAAGTGGAGGATCTGGAAGACTCGGTCATGGTCACAAGTCTAGCATTTTCGGATTTCGAAGAAGTAGCAGGTTGTAATTGTGGTCTCTGTTTGTTTGTGCTCATCTCATTTCTGTCATCTCATTTCTGTGCATTGACAAGATTGTGCTTAATATTCCCAAAAAAAAAAAAGGATTTTTTAAGATTATGCTTTGGCATCTTACTCATTCTTTGCCACTGTTTGATGCGCTAAAGATAATATCTTCTGTAATCAATTAGTGCTAAGGGATTTTTACTGCTTTAATTCTCTTTTTCACTTTTAGCCATCTGGGATTTGATTTTTCCTACTACAATGAAAAATTTCTTTCCATATTTTGTAGGCATAATTTCTGCCAATGATACTTTATCTTGTTTTATATGTTGATCCCAAATAGAAGGAGCAGACCATCTCCTACTTGAAACTGTTCCGCTTAGGTGTATGGTGAACCCATGGGACTGCATTCTTCTGCTTAAATGCTGGTCTTTAGTGATTCTTTCTATACACCTTGTTCGTAGTGGACTAGAACACTTTCCATGTTTCACATATACCCTTATGGGGGATTAGTTGCCCATGTTTTGCGCATGAATTGGCATCTACATGTTGCCCTTTGAGATGTGTGTGTGTCTATGGTTCATTCTCTAATGCAGTGAATTCACGCCTAGACTTATCAAGGATCTTGAGGATCAGAAGGTACTGATTCTTAAAACAATTTTTTTGGGTTATGATTGTCATCATTTCGAGGACAATTATCTCCTTTATTTGCAGTTGTGATTCCAGGTTCATTGCTTGTTCTTTTAGGTTAAGAGAGTTGCTGCAGGGTTGTTGCACTCTGCCTGCATGGATGGTATAATGGCCTTCTGTCTGTAAATTTTGAAATTGATGGTCTTGTTCTTGCTGTTGATTATCTCTATTAATTGCTGCAGAAAATGGTTGTGTCTTTATATTTGGAGAGAAAACAGTGCAGAAACTGGTTTGTGCAAAAAATTGCAATTATGTGCATTTAGATGGAAAAGATATTTATACCTGATGATGTGTACTCTTCATTGGTAATGAATAAATACAAGGGCTTTGGGGAGGGCAAAAATGCGACAACACCATCAATGGTCCAAGAACTTCCATGTTCTGTGGAAGTGGCATGTGGTGGCTATCACACATGTGCAATTACAAGTGAGTGTTTAGCTTTATTCATGTTAAAATGTATTGTTGTTGATTATATAATGGAAGGTATATTGTTGTTCATCATGTATTGGGGGCCTAGGTAAAATACAAGCTATCTTATGTGAAGAACCGCAGCTTAATTTTGTGGTATTAGAATTTGGAAAGGGCGGGATTTTGGAGATCAAAATTCAAATGTTATGGTTTTCTTGAAACTAGTCATCTAAAACTTGGCTGCAATAGACTATAACTGGAAACAGATAAATACAGGATGGAAACCTGCTTCACTTTGCTCCGTACATAGGATTAGCTAAGGGAACAGCTACTCTGAATATCAATCTCTTTTCTCATCAATGCAGTTTCTTTGATAGGTAGTGGAGAGCTATTTACTTGGGGCTCGAATGAGAATGGATGTCTCGGCCTTGGGTATGTAATGATGGCGCATTTTGAGAGCAATTTGTCGTCTTTCTTTCAAACTGGATACTATATTGTATTATCCACCCATTGATATATTCTATTTCAGATCAACTGATCTCATTCCTTTACCTGAAAGAGTTGAGGGTCCTTTTCTCAAATCTGCTGCTACCAAGGTTTCCTTCTTCCCTCTTTCTTAAATATAATATTTGGAACAACTTTTCTGGGGATATAGTTTGGACGGTCTCATCAATGTTTTGACATTAGTTCATGACTAACAACACTGCAGGTATCTTGTGGTTGGAAACATACAGCTGCTATTTCAGGTAGGGGTTTCAGCTTCAACTGGAACTTAACTGGGATTCCATCAGAGATGTTATATCTACCTAAGCGTTTCACAGATGGAAAAGTTTTCACATGGGGTTGGGGCGGTGCTCAAGGAACATTCTCAGAGGAAGGGCATTCCTCTGGTGGACAGTTGGTTTGTAGATTGTGCATGAATCCCTGTTGTTGTTATTATTATTATTATTATTAACAATAAACTCAGTATCCCGTAGATGATGTTTAAATTACGGTTCAGGGCCATGGAGACGATGTGGACTACATAAAGCCGACAATGGTACACTTTCATAAGGCAGTGAGGGCATTGGATGTATCGTGTGGTTTCAACCATACAGGTGCCATATTCGAGTTCCCCAATGCCTAGGCATAATAACGATCTATATTTGTTGC
The DNA here is from genome assembly GCA_037672795.1 of Lagerstroemia speciosa. Lineage (NCBI taxonomy): Eukaryota > Viridiplantae > Streptophyta > Magnoliopsida > Myrtales > Lythraceae > Lagerstroemia > Lagerstroemia speciosa. The sequence continues at coordinate 10,243,522 of CM075299.1, read as the reverse complement.
CAATCATGCAAAAGAAGAGGCTCCATACTTCTTTTTTAACTAGTTTATGGGTATTCCATAACTTGTTTTGATTGCATGAGGTCTCCAAGACAGATGTAAATTAAAAAAAGTACTTGCAGATGTTACTGAGGCAAATTTGAAAGCTGAGGGAGTTGGAATAGATAACAGCCACCAAACAATTATGAAATCTTTTCATTCTTTGTTGTGGGCTTTACTGATGTTTCTGCTGGGTGGAGTTGATTTTGGAAGATTGTTTCCTGAACTGCTTTTGTGGATTGTCCTTAACGCTAAGCTTACTGTATTAGTTGATTGTTGCAGATCATGAGTAAACTGTCAGGAGCCTGTGCGATAAACTACTTTGGTGTATTCTTTTTTTTTCCTTGGTTTGGTCAGGCAGGAAAATCATCAGTTGATCAATTTGGAAGTTTTATATTTAGTCCGCTTTCATAGAATGAGCAGGAATTTCCAATTACCAACCTAGAGAGAGGCGGGCTATTTAAATGTCTAAATTATGAAAAGATGCGATGATTCTATGGAGAGGAAGCTCTCGGCAGATAAATAGACAGAAATGAAAAAACTGATTGGAATAAGTTTCGGTAGATGATATAATGAATAAACAGAAATGAGGATTCTATGCGACTTCAGTTGCTGTGGACTGGCAAGTCAAGTTAATCCCTTATATTTCAAAGGAATGGAGCACTTAAAGCCCCTTTATTTAACTTAATAGCTAGAATAAGGGTATTGACCACAATAATTTTATTGCATTGTCGGCCACGGTAGATTCTTTTGATGATATTTGCTCCACCCGTCCGCTGCTTAATATTGGAAGTTTGGAACTACCGAGTTTCGAAAAATTTGACCCGAAAATGCGTGAAACTCTTTAGGTTTTGTTTCCATGTCTTGTGAAATTCACATGAAGCTCACGCAGTTCAAATGCATAGTAGCATCATGCAATAACCGTGCAGATTAGAAGATTGGATAATTTGAATACCGTGTAGATAAATGTTAGTTAAGTTGGTGAATGCGATGTTGATGCTAAGGCTCTTAGTATCATGCAGTCCATATTTCTTCCTGCCAACATTCTTCTATATAAGTTTTCCTCTTTCCGCCAAATTTCTCTGCCTATTGCTTCGATAACTGATAACAAATAGTAATACTAATACTCGGTAGTATTACCACAATCATCTTTTGTTCGACTTCACCTGTTCAAATCAAAATTTAAAGAAAAAAAATAATGTAATATGGCAGAAGAAGAATTTCCGGAAGTAATAGACGACAATGAAGAGCATGTAGAAAATGGAGGGGATAGTGACGATGACGATGACAGTTACGATGACAGTGACAGTGACGATGAGAACCAAAATGAGGAAGATCAACAAGTGAATCAGCTGGGGGAAGTAATACAAGAGCAAGGTGCACAGGCAGAAAATGATGATGTACTAGATATAGTTAATATAGATCAACCAGAGGGTGAAGCAGGAGTGGTAGAGGATCCGCCAGAACTAGCACTTCCACCACCGTTCTTTGCTGTTGATGAGGAGCCACAAGTAGAGGAAGATGATGAAGACCCAGATAGCGTTATAACAAACGAGTAAGGACAGACAATTGAGTATTGATTTTCTTATTGATTCAATGACAAAGGTGGACAATGTTAGTGTGGTGGCACGGTGGTTAATTCTATCATAGGAGATTAATATGCTTCACCTTGAAATAAGATTTGCACAAAGTTTGTAGATAGATTGCATTTTTTTTTAATTAGAATTGAGTTTTCCTTCCATACATTATTGATTTGTTCTCTCCCAGTGTTTAGGTGATGATTTGACATGTTTGGAATTAATTTTGACGCTTATGATGTTTGATTGTGTTAGGTAAAGCCAGGAATGCGAGACAAGGACCACGGGACCTCAAAAGGAGGAGAATACAATCCAGGACGTTCCTACTGTGATAATGCCTCCGCAAATTTGCTCTCCCGATTTTTTTTTTTAAGTAACTCCGAGATTTTCTGGGTGCATGGGGCCATCCACCGGTTATATCAGGACTTATTTGCGTTTTTTTTAATGATTTTGTATTTTTGGAAATTTTTAGTTAGATATTTTAAAGAATATAAATTAGGGGTTACGTTGGACTACTCTTTTTTTTTTTTAATTCATTCACGTTTGCCAAGGTGACAAAGGAAGCCAGCCGTGAGGAAAAGATGGAGATTATTTTCTTTTTTTCTATTCTCTTTTCTTTTCTCGGTTTGGTGTATTCATTTTCATCTATGGTGTTTGCCTTTTTATAGTATAAACTAAATCCCTGTTTATTCGGTTGGTTTTCTAAATTCACGTTTTTTTCTCGCTTTTATTATTTTTCTAACCTTAATTTTATAGATTATTCTCATTCATAATATTTTTGAATTCTCTGATCAATAATTAGATTGATAACAATCTAAATGAATTCCAGAGATGTTAATCCTACGAAGGTAGAATTATAGGTGTGTTTCTATAGTGAATTTGAGCTAAATTGTTAGGTTAAGTTGTGCTTTAAGCTTAGATATCATTGGAATTGATAGTCAAACTCATTTTGATGACAGGTGAAATAAAGAGCATGTAGTTGAGACCATATGATCAGGAAAAAAAAAAAAAAGCCCAACAGCTGAACAAACGAACCTATATTGTAGTATTGAAGATTCGAACATCTCAGTACCATTATGCTACAGTATCAAACAATGGCTTCCCTCCCGAGGGGCAGCCCAGGTGGTCGGGAGAACCTCCCTAGTTTGACTCCCTAGAGGTGCATTTCCTCATGGGTGAGAGTTTTATAACTCTCGAGCTCATAATGTTCGTCTGACTTAACCGACACGCGTGGTTTGCAAGCAATTGCATGTGTTCCAAAGAAGAGGTGTCGCAACTATTGCTACTCAATAAACTTTTCAGTAGAATGGTCATACCACGTAGGTGATACTGATGTGGTATAGTCATCCTATTGAAATTTATCATTTACATATTTTTTCCAATTATGTTTCACAATTTGTTTGGTTTTTTAGTATTTTTTTGCCATTGATATAAGGTTTTTTATATTTTTAAAAGATTTTTTAGTATTTAATAAATACAACTGTATAATTGTTAATTACATATCAAGTCTCGATTGAATTGATATACCATGTCGACATCGCTGATGTGGTATGACCGCTCCACCGAAGACTTTCTCGTACTAGTCAGGCCCGGAAGGCGCTCGGATACTTCAGTTATAAAAAATAAAAATAAAATAAAAAAGCAACAGCGGTTTGCCTCTGTCAAGTTGTGCTGCAGCGCTGCAACATTGAAGACCAGATGCGACTCAGTTACTTTGTGCTGCAGCATGCTACAATACTATCCATTCGAGTCACTTTCGCGAACTGAAGAATTATTTGAGACTTTCAGAAGGCTGCAGATAGACCTATGAGCTATAGCATAAAAAGATTGTTCGTGTTCGTCAATTCCCCCCGCAGCATAGGGCCAATTTTCTGTCTGAGTTAATCTGGGGCTGTAGCATGGCTTGTACTCCAATCTGTACTGTCCTCTCAGTTAAGTGATGCTACACTGCAGAAGTAAATGAAATATAAGCAAGAAAAAGACTTAAAATAGGGCATCGAACTAGCAGCCGTGACCAACAAATATCAACGACGCCCAGACCTCGACCCCTCGATCAATGCAGCACTGATCAGCAACATTGACCTGCGGAACGCTGCAGGAAATAAATAGCAGCATGCCTTCGAGATCAACAGAGCACCATAGCAGCATGTTCATCCATCAAAAGACCTGCGAGCTTGGTTTCGACCAAGGCAAAAGGCGACCAGTAGCACGCAATTGCAAAGTCGAGTAGATACAAAGGCAACTAGCAGCAGCGTCAGTGCTCAATCAGCATCCCTAAATTCCTCTTATCATTTCCATCTCTCAACAAATACGCCCATCCTCGCACAATAAATATATTAAGGACTATCTTAGTGTGGTGTTTGCAATTATCAATTTAGGGGTCGTTTGGTCTGTAGCGTAGAATTGGAAATGGAAATAGAGTGGGGTAGAATTGGAAATAGTTTCTATTTGGTATGTTCTCCTTACCACTTGGAATAAAAAACAGTTAAATCAATTTAACAAACATAACAAAAAAAATCAAAAAAGTACGAAAATTATCAAGTGAAAAATTTTAATATATTAAAAACCCACCAGATTATATTATAATAAAGGAATGTGATTTGGGGACGGTCAATATAGTAAATAAGCTCCAATTTGAAAATATAAAATTCTATATTTTCTTTGCTGAGTTAAAATTCTGTAGTTTTTGTTTGTTTTTCTTTCTATTTACTAATCTTCACTGCATTCTCGCCGGTCGCCATCTTATACTCGTATACAATCAACTCGTCTTTCCTCCGTGATTCCCTTTTCGCTCGACCCAAATAGCATACGAAAATTTATTAAAAAGGAAAAATAGCTAAAAATTAGCACAATATTATCTTAATAAAAACTATATTTTTCCTAAGAAAATATATAAAAGTTAAAGGAAATTTAAAAAAATCAAAAGGATTCGTTGGGATTTTTATTATTTTGGGGTCCTCTAAAGACATTCCATACTTCGATTCCCTAATTTTATAGGCAAAATTGCATTCCGGCAAATGGGGAGATGAAATCCACCATATGTGGCAATAATAATCTATTATTTGCTTAAGAAACACGTTGAATTCGGACGATAATTTGGACTCAATTAATTTGGGTCTTAGTAATCCTTTAAGATTGGTTCATGGGATATATATATTTTTTGAGATTTTTAATCCACAAAGAAAAGGTATAAAAGGAGCAATAATTAGGATTTTTTGTAATGACAGAAAAAAATCTATGTCAGCAAGTGATGGCTGAAGATAGTAAAGAAACTGTAGCAAACAGCGGGTGAATATAACATTTTTCTAGGCAACCAACGCGAGATCAAACCTTAAATGGAGGGGCAAACAAACTTCAATTGACACAAAATTTTGACAGCTGTCATAAAATTCAATTTTGAATGGTGAAGATCACATTTGGAGGCCTCTATGTGTTGTTTTCGGTCAGGTTAGTGAAACACCTTTTTGGGTGATAATCTTGGCGATCCATGAGGTGATTCTTGAGTTGGGGTTAGTCCATGAGTATTATCTTCATTAAAAAAATTGTGTAATCATCACTAATATAACAAAAATTTGACTTTGGTCCGGTAATGTGGTTTTTTTCCACGTAAAAGTTCTTGGTGTTCATTTTTTTATTGTTGCTTTCATTATTAGATACTATCCAAATTGTACTGGAAGAGAAAGATTTTGTTCAGTATGCTATTAATTGATCTGACTCGCACTTTCCCAACAAGTGGTATCAAAGCACATGTTCATCAAGGTGGGATCTTTTCGATATTTTCAAGATGGAAGAGTCCACCGAGACAATATTCAAGTTGAATGCTTCCAATTATAATATTTGGAGGTCACAGATGGAAGATTTCCTATTCTACAAGGACTTATATGATCCCATCAAAGGAGATTTGACTAGATCGAAGGACAAGGATGATAATGCATGGGAATGTATGAATAGAAGGACGGTTGGATTGATCTGATGGTAGATGGATAGTATTGTCTATAATCATATTACTCAAGAGACCAATGCAAAAGCACTATGGGACAAATTGACAATTTTTTTATGCGAGGAAGGCTTTACATAACATGGCATTTCTTGTGAAGAAACTTCCATCTTCACTATTGTCAGACGTCGAAATTTCCCGCTTAAGAAAAAGAATATGGATCATAAGGCATGCACGAAACCTAACTTAGGACTTTAAATTGTGATAGGATTGGAGTCATCACTAAATTATTTATTAAGGCCGTTTAGATGCATAAGTCACTAAGTGATTATGATACTAACCACCTAGGTTGTTCGTTGATCTTGAAACCGAGATTTGAGTTCGGAGGTCCTGTTACGTATGTTGAAGCTCAAGAGCCAAAATACGCCCAAACTTGGTACCTGTCCCTAAGTCTAGATCACTTGTTTGCTTACACATTTTAATTGGTCTAATTGTTTCCTTCATCGAAATTCGAATCGATGGTCTAGAGAGAGATTCGATAATTCGTACCACAACCCTAGCATGCCACTAACCGTCCCAATCTAAGTGCGGAAAGTAAAGATTTTCACTATATTTGGGATTACATCCATCCATCATCACTCTCTCACGCACTACCCATCCCATTTACATCAGTTCACTCGATACATTGATTTTTCCCCTCCCCACATACAATCAAAGTAATATACATCAATGAGAATACTTCAACAATTATCTACTGATTGAGTCAATCACAATAACTTTTTTTATTCAAAAAAATGATAGAGTTAAATGTACAAAAGATTGGAGAGCGACGTAAAGATTGAGTTAAATCGTTCAGGATCTTAAAAGATTTTTAAAAAAATTTCTAGCTTCGAAAGACTTGAAAGTATCCCGAGGACTGATTTGAAGCATTCCAAGAAGTTCTAGGGCCCTATAAAATTTTTTGAACTGATTTGAAATTGCAGGGACTGATCTGTAAATTTGCAAAAGTTCTGGACTGACCTGGAAAGTTTGGTAAAATTCTGTGGCTGATATGTAAAGTTGTGAAAATTCAAGGATTACTCCCTAGACCCTACCAACACTTAGGACTACTTTAAACGAAACAAAATTTCAGGGGCAAATCTGAAAAATCGGAATGGATGCTGGACTAATTTTTAGAAGATGATAAAAGACCTCGACTCGATCCGAAACAATTTGAAATTTTCAAGGACCGACCCTAAACCTTAACAACACCTGAGATCACTCTAAATGACACAAAATACATCAGAAATAAACCTAAAATTTTTTCGGAATAAATCTGGGCTGAATTTTAAAAAAAAATTGAAAACGATATCAAATCGATCCGAAAGTTTCAAAAATAGGCCCTAAAATTCTAATAACAGCTAATACCATTCAAAAGATACACAACAAGCATCAAAAACAGATTTGTAAAATTCGGAATAAATCTAGACAGATTTTAAAAAGCCGGTAAAAGACCTCGAATCGATCCGAAATAAACTGAGATTTCCAAAAAAAATTATCATTAAAACTTAGGAAATATTTAGACCTACTTTGAAACACATTTTTGACCCCAGATCTAACCTAAAAACTTACGAAAAAGTGGTCGAGTTGATAAACAAAAATTTTGCAAACCGACTTTGAATGAACCTTTTCATCATCATGATTTTTTGCACACCCCAATTTTTTGTCATTCCCCGATTTTCTTATATAAAATTTTTTATTTTCTTGATTTTTTTCATTTTTCATTTTATCATTTTTATATTTCTAAAAAGATATGAACAATATATATTCATTCTAAAAATCCTAACTAACAAATTTCCATTTTTTCAAGGATCCTTTTCCATTTTTCTTCATGGAACATGAATCCTAATTTTTTTGACCTTTTTTTATATTTTCTATTTTTCATAAAACATTATTTTGAAAAGAAATTATTTACAAGGACAAGGCCTAAATCACGATCAAGAAGTTATACCAATAACCAACGATGATGACGATGTCGAGGAGGTAATGAGACTTCGCCTTGGTTTGATGTCGGAAACAGGCACCTTCGGGATTTGAGGAGGATTCCTTGATTCACACGGGCTCGGACTCGATCTTGATGATTAGCACAGGCTCGGCTCGGATTGGCGAAGAACTCCAAACTGGTGTTGGGATCGGGCTCAGATCGGTGGCAGATTTGAAAACAATCGAATTTGGAACGGGATGAGAGTTCTTGAATTTTTTTGCTCAACACATGAGTCTAAGATGGGATATTCAAAAGAGAGTTCAATGTGTATTTTTTTGTATTCAAGATGTCTGTTTTTTGCAAATGAATGGTACATGTATTTATAGAGGAAATACTGGGGGCTGAAATGTAACAGACACGAAAGTTTGGGGGCTGAAATAGAGAAGCAAAAAATAAAAAAATAAAATAAGGAAAAGAAATGGAATGCACGGCATCAGAGAACAGAGAGCAGAGGAGATGGATAGTGACGATGCAGGGCTGATAGAGGTGGTACTGTTGGGACGAGAGAGGCTCAGGCGACTCAACAGAGGCTGCTAGAATAGGGCGGCACCATGCGGCTGATCAGAAGGCTGGTGCCATGCACGGTAGCCAGTTATACAAATCTCAACAATGAAGAAGAGAGAGAGAGAGAGAGAGAGAGAGAGAGAAAGAGAGAGAGCTCGGTGTGAAAACGACCGAGGAGGCTCGGGAAGGTTAGCAAGGGTAGCTCATCAATAGCTGACACCGACAGATGTTAGAGGAAGTGTGCACGGCGTCGGAATCGACGATTTCAGCACCAAAACCTAGACACAGAGAGAGAGAGAACAAAAGTGACTGGAGAGGAAAGAACAAGAAACCCTGCTTCAGTCTTGCCAAGACAAGTGATGGATTGAGGGTTAGATCAAAGTTGAGGCCAAGAAAGGAAGTTACTTGCTTTTGCTACAACAAGCCAGGATATATCAAAAAGAGTGCAAGGTCTTGAAGAAAGAACAAAATGAGAATAGTGAAACGATGAGAGAGAATCTTACAAGTGATTATTCTACTTGCAGATAGAGGTGCCTCATCCCATGTTACTCATAAGGATTTCTTCTCATCTTATACTGTAGGTGATTACAGTTATGTTAAGATATGCAATGGTTAGTCTTGCAAGATCATGGGCATTGGCGATATTTTTTTAGAAACCGAGTTTGGCTACATGTTGATCTTGAAGAGAGTTTGGCATATCCTTGATATTCACCTTAACTTACTTGATGATGAAGGCTACACTAATGCAGTTGGTAGCAGGAAGTGGAAGCTTTCAAAGATACACACTTGAGTACTTTTGATCATTACCTAGCCGGTAAACAAAAGAGAGCTTATTTTCTTAGAAGTTATCCCTTTAGACATGATAACATTCTTGATCTTGTTCCTGCTAATATTTGTTTCATGTCCAATAGATCTATTGGTGGTACTCTATAATTCATGACTTCACATATGACCACTTGAGAAAAGTTTGAGCTTATCCTATGAAGTCAAAAGATCAAGTGGCTAGATTATTCAAGAACTTCCACATGGTGGTGGAAAGGGAAACCAGTATGAAACTGAAGCGTGTTGGAGTAGATAAGGATGGTGAATGTAAGGGACCTTTTGAGGACTCTTGTAGGAATCATGGTATCAAACTAGAGAAGAGGACACCAAAGACACTATAGCAGAACAAGATCACAGAAACAATGAACTACATAATTGTAGTGAAAGTTTGTTATATGTTTTCTCATGCAAAGCTACCGAGGCTCTTTTGGGGTGAGACAATGATGATAGCGATTGATCTCATCAATCTTATTCCATTAGTTCCGCTTGATGAAGATGTACCTGAACAAGTATGGACCATTAAAGAAATCTTACGAGCATATGAGAGTTTATGGGTGCTAGATGTCAATCCACATTCCTTGAGGTGAGAGATCTAAACTCAATGCCGAAGTGAAGCAGTGTAACTTCATGGGTTATGGACATGAAGAGTTCGGGCACATATTATGGGATTTCTTCACAAGAAGTTCATCAAAATCATAGATGTCATGCGCATCGAGAACGAGATAATTGAAGGCATAGAGAAGTTAGAGAAGACCGGAGAAGGTAATTTTGATGAGATTACAGTACCGGTTATATATGAACATAGACTAGAACAGGTTTCGACAAAGCTTCAGGAGGAAGCATATAGTGATCATATTCCTCATGCGGATAATACTGAAAATAGCCCTAGACAATAGTTGTAGTTTGAGCCAACTGAGAATCCACTTAGGAGATCTACTCGACCTCATGAGTATATAATATGGACTGACAAGGAGAACTCGAGTGCTCTACTAAAGTTATCTCACATAAGCGCAAAGAACAGTGGCTAAAGGTAATAAATGATGAGATTAAGTCTCTATCTAAAAATCACACCTATGACCTCATGAAGTTACCACAAGGGAAGAAAGTGTAGAAGAATAAATGTATTTATAGGTTGAAGATGAAGAGCTCACTACCTCAATAAAAGATAAGATTGGTTGTAAATGAATTCAGTAAGAAGAAAGGAGTTGACTTCGAATAGATCTTCTCACCTATAGTGAAGATGCTACATATCGGAGTTATTCTTGCATTGCCAGTTAGTATTAATCTAGAGATCAAGCAACTCAATGTCAAAATAGCCTTTCTTCATGGTGAGCTATAAAAAGAGACATACATGAAGCAGCTTGAAGAGTTCAAGGTTGCAGGTAAAGAGCATCTCGCATGCAGGCTAGAGAATGGCTTGCACGGGCTTAAGCAAGCACCCCATGGTGGTTTGATCATGGTTGCAAATGAACTACTTCTGACCATTGTGTATTCGTGAAGCAATTCTCTGATGGAGATTCCATCATATTATTGTTATATGTTGATGATAAGTTGATCGTTGGTCATGATATGAGCAAGATTGCATATCTGAAGAAAGTGTTCAATATGATGAAGGATTTGGAGCAAGAGAAGTAAATACATGGATGCATATTTCTTATGATTTAACCATCTCCATGTATGTAATGAATAAAATGCATCTGAACGGAGGAAAAAAGAGAATTTTATACTCAAAATTGGAATTTGTAACAGGTACAAATGTAAAGGAGTTGATAAATGCCACTTAGACTTATGGACTTTTGTCTAGAATCTCAAAAAAAGTGATTCAATTTCTACCGGGAGACTCTGACTTTCTCAAGAGAAGTACATTGAGAAAATTCCGGATCGGTTCAATAAGAGTAATGTAAAAGTATCGTCACTGCTTTCTCCACACTTCAAAATCAGAGTGAAGCAGTGTCCTATGAATGAGAATGAGAGAGAAGAGATGAAGAGAGTCACTTACTCATCAACAATGAGCATTTTAGAGTATGCCACGGTTTGTACCAAATAGGATATTGCCCATTTTATTGGCTTAGTAAGGTGTTTAATCTTTAATCTGAGAGAAAAGTATTGAAATGCTATAAAGTGAATATTGAGATATCTTAGAGGAACCTTCAAGGCATGTTTATGCTTTGGTATGAGTAAATTAAAGTTAGTCGACTACTCCGATGTAGATATGACTTGTGATACCGACAATTGTAATATACTTTGGATATCTGATGACTATGGGAGCTATCTCATAACAACCAAAGTTTTAAAAGTGCATTGTTTTGCCTTAGTACATTATTGACAAAATTTCAGTTCTCATTATATTTTAAATTTGTAGGACCAGTCGCTAATCAGGCCGAAGCCTGTCCCAACCTGCTCAGATGGTACTTCCAGCCATCGTGCCTTCACCGACTGCAAACTGAAGACAGTTTGAATTTACAGAGACTCATCAGTGGGCAGGTTCTTTGTTTCCATTGAATGACATATATACAATTTTAACTCAATTTTAACTTAACTGCTTCAAGTGCAATTATAAGAATCATGTTATTGTATAGATTCATCACCTGATTTTAGGGAATTCATTAGATAATTAGATCTCACATCGATCAATTCAAGAAATATTAATGGGTTTATAAAATAGTTGGGTGCCACTACTTGATATCTTAGATTTTTGGATCGAAATGGGCTCAGTTTCTTGTCAGATCTATTACCAATGACACAATATGTATGAGCGCCTGACCACGGCAACCGATGAGGTAAAACAAGACCCATCTTCAGTAGTCTCTCATTGACGTAAGCTCACAACCCGACAGATCCCTCCAGGCCCAAGTTGCTTACCTTGCCAACGGTTTGCGCACAACGCACAACAAAAATTCGACATGTTTAACAAGATTTTTGTTTTATTCATTGTTAAATGATGGATAGATTCATTATGTGCAGTTTTTATGGAAGAAACAAGTGCATTTTCGTATGGACAAAATTATATGCGTGTTTAATTGGCGTAGCTTTATAAGCTTACATATGATATATATGTGCATATTTAAAATTTTGTTGCATACTTCAATATGATGATGATATTTTGTTGATGTGACTTAACGATTATAAGAACCTCATTTGGTATTATAAGTGATTATTAAAAAAAAAAAATTCTTCCGAGCATTAAGTTGACATTAGAACACGCGTATAGAGTTTATGGATATATAAATTGGAAAGTTGAGATGAGAAATTGCGTGATGCATCAATGAAGTTATTGAGTGAGTTTGATCTGTATATATATTCCATTAAATGAGTTAAATGAAAAATTATTATCTTATTTATTTATTTGTTAAATGAGAATTATGTGATGCTTTATATCGTGGAAAATTGTACTTGTGTGGAAGTACAATATATTATCAATATATTTAAATGTGAAATGAGCATTTGAGTTTTTTTTTCCGCCAGCAGAATGAGCATTTGAGTTGAAAGTATTTAATTGAGTAACTCCAAGAGAATATTCATGAGACTCCGTGAGGAGAAAGCAAGAGAATATTCATCAAAGGAAAATGCTTTTGGACAATCAAAATTCGGGAGATGCTCATGGAGCCGACGCAACGTTCTGCATCTCCGGGAGGCAATAAGGCCCTTGACACACTATCGTATCGGCCCCGAATCGTGAGCCTTTTGTTAGCATGACTGTTGGCTTCCCATGGGGCCTTTATCCTCATTCTGCCGAAATGGATAGCATTGCTTTCCGAAAATTCAAGACAATGCACAGATCAAATCAATCTTTCAAAGGGGGAGATGGAGATGGCCTAACACTCACGATACTCAAGGATTGTTCTTCCAGCAACAAGCTTTGAAGATCGAGGTAGAGGTGGCGGACAAATTGGAATGGGTTCCTTCCACTAATAAGAAGTTCACGACATGAAGTGTTTGGGAAAGCATTAGGGATAAAGGGCAGACACAGCCATGAGCGAAATCCGTTTGGTTCGCAAAGTCACATTCCTCGGGCTTCTTTCATATGCTAGCTTGCCTGGCTCAACAGGCTTGCAACAATGGATAGACTATGTTGTTGGAACTTGAACATTCAATTGGACTAGTGCACCTTCTGCTGCACTCATCTTGAGTCCTATTCGCATCTATTCTTCTCTTGCGAAGACACAAAAGGTATTTGGTAGGCTGTGCTAGCTAAGCTTGGTGTGCAGAAGCAGGTACATGATTGGAGCTCAGAATCAGCCTAGTTCTTGCAATTGAAGGGCAGGTCTATTGATGCTCTAGCTTCTCGACTAGCCTGGACACTATACATCTATGCCATTTGGGTAGAACGCAATACTAGAATCTTTCAAGAAATTCGGAAGACTCCCTAGCAGATAATAGATAGCATACTTGATACAGTTAGATCTCGGATTTTATCCATATCGAGATTACAATTTAGGATTTCTAATTCTAAAGTAGCAGCCTAGTTGGGACATTAGGAATGCTTGCATCCACGAAAACATGAAACTGGATCTAATGCTCTTTATTTCTAGGATCAAGCGATGCTTCTTGGAACTAAGGAGTGGAAAGGACCAACCTACATCCCCCGTGCCTCGAGAGCGACCTCGACTCGCAACTACCATGGCCCAGCAATTACTCCAAGGAGAGTCGAACCACATGCCAACCAACAGCACGGAAGGAATCGTCTCCATCTTCATAGATGCTGCATGGGTGGACAACAAGGTTGGACTAGGGGGAGCTGCGATGAAAGGAACAGACTTGATCAGCTGCTGGCACGAGGAGACCAAAACACGCAACCCACTCCAAGTAGAAGCCCTATCTGCCCTATTGGCCCTCTCAAAAGCAAAACAACAGGGATGGAATCGAATTCAATTGCACTCAAATGCGCAAATACTGATCACAGCCATAAAACACAAGAATTGCGTACCATGGGAAATTAGAAGGCACGTTGATGACGTTTGTCGAAGTCTGGAGTTCTTTGATTACTAGGAATGTGTTTGGATTCCTAGAGATCTGAATTTTGTTGCCCATTCTCTCACTACTTTTAGGGCAAATTCTGTTGTCTCTGATGATGTTAATTGTGCTGTGAGAAACAATCGAGTTTTGCAGGAGGGAGAGACCTTTGGCCTTTTGTCTTTGTATGCCAGTGGACCCCACCTACCAAACTCCTCAGTTTAGTGTTTTTTTTATGCGTATTTAATGAATTACAATTGCCTATCAAAAAAGTAGCCTAGTTGGGGGTTTTTTGCCTAACTAACTTGAAACTCTGTGGATATAAATCTTTCACTGTTTGAATGCAATAAATATCACCACCATTCCAAAAAAAAGAAAGTAACTTGAGGAAGTAAAATTTAATCATTTTAATCACATAATAAAAGTAACTACAAAGGAGCAATTCCATGAAATAATTATTGATTTAGTGTTACATGTATAATGCTCATAATGCCTCGAATCATACTTAATGAGAACAAATACTATAATACGATGGAAGTGGCTAAATTGTAAAACGTTGATGACAAAAAGTGGTAGTTTACGTAGTCAAAATCAAGTTACCATAAGCCATAAGATTTTGTGAAAATATTGATTTTTCTCATCAACATTTTAGACCATATTTATATTTGACCTAAATCATTTTTTGATTGATTTTGCGAGGAGAAAATAACTATTTAGATGTTATTTATCTTTAGTCCTTTTATAACATATTTAATATTAAAAAGGGGATTTATTTTTTAATATTAAAAATATATTTTAATTAAAATTCAAAAAATAAAAGGAAAGTTTCAAATAGAAAAGAGGTTCAAATTTGGCTATATCACACCTCGATGAGGTCATCGAAAGTAGCAGAGACTATTGATAATCTTTCTGGAACCAATCTAGAGTCAAGTGTTCATCGAACTCTCTCCTCTTGTATCAAGAGTTTTTTTTAATTTTTATAATTATAAAAAAATTGTTTAAAATATATTTATTACTATGAAAAATCAAGTCACCTTTCTTAATATTAAATTTAATTTAAAGGACTACGTTGAATAATATTTAAAAATTTTGTGACTAGAATCTATCCAAAAAAGTTTAGATCAAATGTGAACATGATCTAAAAAATTAAGGATCAAAACCAATTATTTCTCAAGAATTTTTGGGACACAGTTGGTGGGCATTCACTTTTATACCAATGAACCTCGGAATCGGGGGAGCCTATCGCTATCAACAGAAGAAGTGTCCAAGAATACTTCACGAATCAAAACATACGTCGATGCTGCATGGACGAATAAAGACTCCACTTCGGCAGGAGTGGCTGCTGAAAAAAACAGCATCATAGCTTCATGGTGCATAAGGAAGGATCTGAATCAGCCCTGCAAGCTGGAACGAAGGCTTTATTAAAACCCATCCAGGTTGCTAAATCCAGAGGATGGACCCAAGTTGAATGTTTTTACTGATTCAGTCTGTAGCCCTATCACCTAATGGAGAAGCTCAGTGTTCATGGGATTGTAAACAAGTTGTAAAGGATGTAAACCAGTTAAAAAAAAAAAAAGTCTTCTTTTCAAGTGGCTGAATGCTCCGGGGTTGATAGGAATATAAATATGCTAGCACATGGTCTAGCAAAGTGATAATATGTGTTTTTCTAAGGGCTTCCAGAGTTGCCCCAACTATCTCCTGTACCATTTTCACCTTTGTACCAACTCAAGGTAACGAGAATGAGGAAGAAGGAGAGCTATTTCTTTGGAATTTAATTTTACAACTTTTTGTGATTCTTTTTTATCACTTCAATTTTTTCAACTTTTTATCATTGTTATTTATTTTTGTGATTCTGTATTTTTAAATTTTTTTTTGAAATTTAATTTTTTGTGAATTACATGAATTTTAGTATTTTTAAAAGTTTCAAACCTTATTTATGGCACCGGGCCTGCGCGGTAGCAAACTCTTTCCAACTTGTCTCTCTTGAAAATTTGATTTTAGCCAAAAGAAAAAATTTTGGTGCATAGGAAGGCATATAGATTTGTAAGAAAATAGAAAGAAGAATGAGTATAGGGATACAAGAAATTTTACTAGTGAAAATTAAACATCGAAATTCTTAATCTCGGACCGAAAAAGATATCAATTGTGCCAAACTATTTTCCCATTTTAGCGAAAAATTAGTTGGGTTCACGCGTGCTGCATTTTCCTCTATACGGTTACTGAGAAAATATATGAACCAATATAATTTGCGCAATTTTCAATTAAGCATTTAATAAGAATAAAATAACTCCCCTTTCGCTTCGTCCTATCGTCCTCCCCCTTTTCTTCTAAGGCAGTTATCTTCTGCATCCTCGTCGATGGAGGAAGGGTTTCCTTCTTCTCCTTCTCCCAACGCGTGGTAAGATCTGCCTGCTAGGTTGATGGCGCCTCCTACCCAATCCTCTATTCCTTCTCATGCTTCTTCTTCTTCTTCTCCATCCAAGCCGAAATTGGAGACTATTCAAGCAAAGAAGAAAAATCGAAAAGAGAGGAAGATCGTTCCAACAGCCACGGGCGTTGCAGTTGTACCGATGAAGAAGAAGAAGAAGAAGAATAAGGAGCATAAGAAGATGGCTGCAGCGCATACTGAGGTGGAAAAGGCCTTCCCTGATATGAAATTCCACTCTATGAAGAAAGATCTCGTTCAGATCATAAAAGGCGAATTGCACTTCCTAAAAAGCTATTTTGCCATGGTCACCCAACTGAAGGACGAGATTCTCGTTTCCTTGAGAGAACATTGCCAGGTTCTTATCGTCGTCGCCGACTGGTATTCCTTTAAAATTATTGATATCCCTTTCTACCTTGCTGGGGCCGGGGGATTTGGTAGCAGCAGCGCCAATATGATCGGGCGGATCGCCTGCACACGGCCATCTTCGGAGGCCGCGAATTCAGCCGCTACGCGCGCATACCTCCATACCCGTAAGCACGGTGGTGCAGGTATCGGGTACAGGCCAGTAAGGTCGTCTTCAAACCATGGGCGCGAGGGGACGATCATGTTCATGTCTGTGGATTCCCTCTTGGAGGAGATGATCGACGATAGGGACCTATCCTCCTACTCTGCCATCATGGTTGATGATGCACATGTAAGGACTCTCGCCACTGATGTACTCCTCGGCATGCTCTTGTTGTTGGCTCGTCGCAGACCCAAAGACCTCCGTCTGCTGCTGACAGTCACGCCTTCCGCGGAGCACGAGGCAGTAAAGCTCTCCGCCTTCTTCAGCCGTCAATGCCGTACCAAAACCTGCATTATGCGGAGAGAGCCTCATCATGAGCCCATGATTTTGTATGTGGAACCTAGATATGATGACCCCATCGAAGCTGCTGTCGAGGCAGTCATCCAGGTCCATCGTAACGAACCCCCTGGTAGAGTGCTCCTCTTCCTTGGTGGCGATTCCAAAGCGGTCGAAAATGCTTGCCAGGCTCTCCGCCAGAGAATTGCCTGCGCTTCACATCCCGAGGATTCAAAGCTGGTCATCTTACCTCTGTACAACGGGAATTCCACCGAGATAGTCACAAGGCTTACTGAAGCCTATAATGATCCGCTGGAGGCAAAGAATCTTAAATTTCAGAGATGGGTATTTGTCCTGGGCGAGGACGTTCCAGAGGCGTCAGTGGAGATGTTCGGTTCAAGGTATGTCGTGGATACGGGGCTTGGCAAGGGTGGGACTCGGATCTCCAGACAGTCAGCCTATGAGAGAACCTTGCCTTTGGCACTTGCCGGGACAGGCAGGAATCCTAAGTGTTTCCGCCTCTACAAGGAGAGTGTTTACTGGGATGGGATGACTCCTATTTCTATGCCCGAGATTCTCATCTGCAGCAGCGTCAATCTCTCAATCGCCCTGAGGTTAATGATGCAGCTTGGGATTACCGAGCCATGGAACTTCGATTTCATAGACCAGCCTCCACCCCAAGCTTTAGCTTCCGCAATGGAACATCTGGCAGAATCGTCCCTGCCTGACATATCCAGATTAAATCTAGCTTAGCCAACCTTTTTCTAGTAAATGAGAGTTTTGTGCTCGCTTGTTCAGTATAAAGATATCTGAAGACTGAAAGCTTGGTAAGTAACATGGTTAGAGTACTCTTGAGGAATGCTGTTTTTGCATTAGACTCATCCAATCCAATGAATCATCTTTACCATTACTTTCTCTCCAACTGAGCAATTTTCTGACCCGCAGTAGTCTCGTTTCTGTTACTTTGGTAGCTTTATGGAACACAATCCAATATGCAATATGAACTGACTATTCATTAAAACAGGGTGTCCATGCATGAGATTGAGACAGACAATTGGGCGGTGTGTTATCTTACAAGTGTTAATCTAATTAACCTGTGAAACAATCACCTCTGCTGTCATCCTTCCAATTCTCATGCGACAGGACAAGTAGGGGAAGCACATGTATTTGTTAATGCTTCTAGCCACCTGAGAAGAGCGACCTTCCACATGGACTAATCGTTGTTATCAGTTTGTACTTGTTCAACTGCTAAATTTTCCAACTCATTCTGCTATTCATGATATTGCTCTGATGATGATTTTTCTTGCGAAGCATTGGTTGATATTTTTCTCTTGCAGGTTTTGTTTTAAAGCAACTGCATGCATGTTGGAGCAACTAAACATAAAGATGTGTGCTAGTTAACTAGTCCGTTTCAGTAAATAATAGGTCTATAACCTTTCCGTCTGCCCTGTCCTGTTCTGTCCTGTCCTGAGTTTCCAGTGCGGTGCTTCGGTCTAATCTTTTCTAGTTTATAGTAGGAGATTCCATTACTTAACATTCTATTATTTCTATGGAGTTTATGACTATTCTATTTGAAATTCCTCTCAACAAAATCGAACCGTATTCTTGTGGATGTTATTGTTCGTTTTGTGGAGCACATCTTGTTTTTGAAAGTAGTTGTAGCACAACTCGAGTCTTCAGTTCGTTTTGGATCTCCAGAACTCAAAATTTCTTTCTCCTTCTATCTTTTCCACCTTGGCCCAGCACAGCAGGTTGGTTATTAATTAAGCTGGTTGAAGGAAATAAGTTTGTACTGTTACTGAAGGATGGGTACTGAAAATAGTCTGTAAGATTGATGATCACTTACCTTCATGATTCGCGTTAGGTTGGATATAAAATCCAAATTTTACATGAAATTTGTCAACTTTACACCCTCTTTTGTAGTGTTTGGATGGAAAATGAGGGTAACTTTGCGCTTCCCGGGCCAAGATTTCATTCCCGGGCCTGCTAAGATTACAGGTAAACAATTTTAGACAAACGAGTGAAAGTAGGGCTATTTTTAAAAATAATTCGTGAAAAATGGTTTATTTAAAAGTAATTACAAAACTAGTGTTTTAGAACGGCATCTTGAAGATGCGGTTTTAATTGTTAATGAACCGCATCTACAAGGTGCGGTTCTATTTTTTTTTTTTTGAAGTAGATGCAGTTCCCCTTTGATTTTTTTTTTCTAACACTTTTTTTCTAAAAAAAACATAGACAAGAAGGGGAAGTTAAGTTAAATATTTAATTTGTAACATATAACGAGTTCGTTTTGAAAATTTCTGTTACATCTTTATATAAATAAAATTTGTACAAAATTTTAAGAGTAAATTTTATAAGTGTGAATAATTAAATAATAATTTATATAACGAATTCTTATGTATCATAATACATACCAAAGATTTCAATACTCCTAAGTTTTCACGTAACTTCTCAATGTATAACACATAAGAATTCGTTATAGAAATTGCTCTTTACATATTAATACTTATAAAATTTACTCTTAAAAATTTTATAAAAATTTTACAGATGTAAATATTTGACAAAGATTTACAAAATAAGCTCATAGTAAAATTAATATGTAATATATAATGAACTCATTTTATTAAATTTTTATCAAATTTTTACATGTGTAAATTTTTTTTAAAAATTTAAAAGTAAATTTTATAAGTATTAATATGTAAATAGTAATTTATACAACGAATTCTTATGTATCATAATACATACCGAAAATTTCAATACCCCTAAGATTTCACATAATTTCTTATCATTTAATTATTCACACTTGTAAAATTTACTCTTAAAATTTTGTAAAAATTTTATTTATATAAAGATCTAATAAAAATTTTTAAAATGAACTCGTTATATATTACATATTAAATATTTAACTTAACTTTCCCCTTCTTGTTGATGTTTTAAAAAAAAAGTGTTTAAAAAAAAACTAAAGGGGAACCGCATCTTCAAGATGCAGTTCATTAACAATTAAAATCGTATCTCTAAGATGTGGTTCTAAAATACTAGTTTCGTAATTACTTTCAAACGAACTATTTTTCACGAATTATTTTTAAAAATAACCTTTCACTCATTTCTCAACAATTTTACATCCTTGTTGGGTTGCATTTTCAAATTGCCAAGGTGCAGGTGGGAAAAAAGTGGGGGCATTGTTGTAAAAATATGTCTATTTTATATTATATTAAATTTTATAAAATTAAATTTTTATTTACTTTTCTAATAATTTAAAAAACATATCAAGTATAATAATTTTATTTTATAATTCTCTTTTTATGTAAAGTAATAATTTCTGATATAATCTAATTTTTTTCTCATAATTTAAGATTCCGCTAATAAAACACCCCCTTATAGTAAAAGAATGTTCATAGAATACAAAGGCAGGCACCTCAATGCCAAACTAAGCCAAAAATCAACTGAGAAGCATCCCCCCGGATTTGCTGAGGATAATAGTATAAACTCCTATCATCAGTCATCAACTATATATATTTTATTTATCAACCTTTTTTTTTAAAATTGAAATCCTGCATTGCGTGACGGAAAAGCAAATTATCCCTGCTCCATCCCACAATAATCAATAAAACAAAGAATTAAGGAAGAAACTTGCTTTTTGAAATATACTGAGCAAAAGCCCCAGAGCATGCCATGCCACGTCGATCATTATAATGACTAAAAATGTGAATGCAAATGCAATGCAATCCTGCTCAGTTCGCTCGCTCTTTTTGTCTTTTCCTCTTAAGATGATACTCCCTCGATTTTAATCTATTTTGGGTAATATATACTTTTACATTTAATCTAATTAATCAATATCATGAAAGAGAATAATACTATATCGTTTAAAAAAATCGTATGTAATCATACTTCACAATCATATCAGAAAAAATAGTTAAATTATACTTATTAATAATGATTATTAGAATAATTAATATTTATTTATTTATTTATTACATTTTAATTAACGTTTTCTGATTACTTAAGGTAGGTACTCTCTTTCTGCTACCCCTAGTGACGATCCTAGCTTATAGTTCTACACAGCTCACCCTCATACCGTCTCTCTTTCGAATTTCGTTCATTGCTTTGACAGCTCGGCTCGCAGTTGATCCGAACTACTACAGTGCAGACCATTTCCTCTCTACGAAGCCTGAACCAGGGTCCTGACCAGTGAATCCCCCGGCAGAAGAGGTTACTGGACCGCAGCGGAGGAAGAGATTCATTTCTTCCCCCACCTCCCCCTGATTTTTTCTTTTGATAGCGGGTGGTTGAGAAGAGATGGACAACGGCTTTGATGGGAAATTGGCCGGCAAGTTCTCCAGATTAGACCTTGACGATCCCTCCTCCGACGTTCACAGCAACAACGACAACTTGTTCCAGGTGATGAAAGCCGTTGAAGCTGCTGAGGCCACTATAAAGCAGCAGGTATCAACTGTTTGCAACCCTCATCTGTCCTGCGGCGCCCTCTGCAGTTTTCTAGTTGAGTAGATTGGTGCTCGGGATCAACTTGTCTTTTTGTGGATAGTGTGCTTTTCGCGCTTTGAAATGCATTCCTTCATGTTTTGAAGACCGAGTCCTAGGAGCCACCGCGAGTAGGGATTTAAGCCGTCGATGTTTCGAAAAGTACATGACTATCTAAAAGAGTGCAGTCCATTACATCTTTTAGTTTTAGCAAGGAATTCCCATTTCAATGATTCACAATCAGCAATATGCCCTTTAATGCTTTTCATATTACATGATTAATGAGTCAGCTGGTTATAATCAATGACCTCGAGAGTGATTGTATCTTCCCTCTGCTCTCAACTCATTTCCTGAGCTGATCTTCTCTATTCCGGCTCCTTTTTTTTTTTTTCCTCCTGACATTCTTCCCTATAGATCATTTTGCTAATGCAGCACATGCTGTTAGTTGGTGATATAACACATGCTCTTAGTTGGTGATGTGTTCTTCTGTTATATCTGATTTTCATGGTATGCTGCATACTGTGAAGTTACATCTGGTAGATTTTACGGTTTCAATCTTATGACTTAAATATGCTCAGAGCAGTATGTTCATGTAGTTATGGGGTGTATTCCCATGCTTATTACCTTGCCAGGTGGAAGAGAACAACCGTTTGAGGAATGAGCTTCATGAAAAAATATTGGATCTGGAACAGTATGTAAGTACCTTCTTCTTCTTCTTCTTGTATTTTTGAATGGTGGTTCTTTGAGTTAACTCTGCTTATGATGCACTTTACCAACTACGCATTTTTGGTGTGGCAAAAGTATGGAAGTTTTTACTTTCTAAAGGTTCCTGGGCTAGATCTAAAGTTCTGTTACTGAAAAATTATGAGTATGAGCAACTTACTATCATTTGAACTTCCCTCATATGTATGGAATCTGCTGGAGGTGGATCAACACAGGTATGAATTTGCAAGTCATGGGCTGCGGGTACAAAGGGTGGTTTTGAATTCTTTTTGGTAGGAAAATAAGACTACGTGCCGTCATGCATTATCACCTGATTCTTGCACTTCACAAACTCTGTTGGGTAAACAGCGTGATGATTTTGAACTTGTCTTCATCTCTTTGTTTTTGTGTAATGATGCATGACAGCATGTGAACCCTTTCTTCAGCAGAAAGCATATGTATTCTCTCGAAGACCTCATCCTGTTGATTCATGGAGTGAAAATGTTCATGGAACTCGTGAAGCTCATCATGTAGGAAATCCAGAAGGTGGGATCCAGAGCATGGCCCATAGTTCCATGAATGATCAGCCAGGTACATTAGTTGTTCACAAAGATTTAAATCAGGAGAGTGAGGATACTGACAGGCAAACTTGTGGAGAGAGCCCCCCTGAAAACAGTAAAATGAATGGGAGATTGAACGTAGTTCCAGCTGATTATTCTGGCTTTACTCAATTATCTTCACCATCAACTTCATCTATATCTCCCGGCAGGTTTGTAACCAGAACCCTATAAACTCTGTGAACTTGATTAACTTATGTGATCCATAGAAAAGCACAAGGCAAGGATTCTCAATTTTAGGCGGTGTCTTATTTTTAAGGTTCCAAACAGAAGTAGAATGTGATCGACGACTTAATAGTTCTGGACATGGGCTAATGTCAATGGCGGAAGTTAATAATTCTAGCAGCCTTCAAAAGCAGGTCTTTTTGATCCTTCTCTATATGATTTTTCCTCCCCAGAATTTCTTATAAGAAATTTGTAAGCTGAGTGTGTGTTTTGTAGGATCTCATTCAAAAGGTACAGGAGCATGAGCAAGAGATTGCACAATTAAGGAGACATCTTGCTGAATATTCTGTTAAGGTAAGAGGATCACAGCATGTCTCGGTTGGAGACTTAACCTTTTCTTTTTCTTGATTGCAAGTGATAAAATAGTTAAATTTTCTCTTGTAGGAGGCACAGATACACAATGAAAAATATGTCTTGGAGAAGCGAATTGCCTATATGCGATTGGTAGAAACTTCATATTTATTATGTATCTAAATAGCTATCATCTTATTATATCCAATGTGTCCCATTTTTTCCTTCCCCTTATTCTTCCTGTTTAATTTGTGGATTTCACTGGAAAGTTTTGGGATTTTAGGCATTCGATCAGCAGCAACAAGACCTCGTAGATGCTGCGTCCAAAGCTCTCTCGTACAGGCAAGATATAATGGAGGAAAATATTCAGCTCTCATACCAATTGCAGGTATAAATAAACCATATCAGGTTACATTCTAGCGATCTTGCTACTGTTGAATTGTACTGTCAAATGCAAGTATATTTTGATGACACAGCTCTCCAGTATTTACATCTATCTGTCGATTCACCTTGTGGTACATAATTTCTCTGTGGGAGGAAAATTGCACAATTGAATGGTTGTCCCCCATTATATTATTGTAAATGAATTTTAGTCAGTAAGCTTCTTCTCCCCTTTCAGTCTATGGTTTGAGTGAAGAAGAATTTTGAGATTCTGCTTTTGTTTCTCTCAGGCTGCCCAGCAAGAAAGATTGACATTTGTGTCATCCTTGCTGCCTCTCCTTGCAGAATATTCTCTGCAGCCTCCAGTTCCAGATGCACAGTCCATAGTTAGCAATGTCAAGGTCAGTCTCAAATGGGATCAATTCTCTCCTGTCTGAAATATGCACTTTTGTCTTGTGTGTCTCCATGGCCCTTTACCCTATCTAGTGCATCCTAACATGTTGATTTACTTTGCCCTATCATTGAAAGAACAGAAGCAAGTATAGAAGGTTTCAATTTTTTCCATGCAATTGATACCTTAAAATCTTTTGGGTTATCGAAGAGGGTATAGAATCTAGCTATTAGATTTGTAAGCCAGGGTAATTTTCCTCCGTGAATATATCCAATTATGGAAAGCTTCCAACTGTTGTATTTCTTATTGTGGTTGGTGTACTTGATCAAAGTTATGGGATAAAATAAAAACAGAATCCATAGATACTTGGTGGTGGTTTTCTTTCATGATGCAACTTTATCTGAATCAGTAATAGAAAGACAAAACGATTGGGAATCTTTTCATCTTGCTTTTCTGTTCTATTTACTGTTGGAAGTGTACCGTTAAAATTGGCTTTTGTCCAACAAAAATCTTGAATTTCTTGAATATACTTTTCTTGGAGGAGCTTCCTTGTTTCAAATAAATGTCCTATAAAGAGTTTCTTTGCTCTCATCATTTTGCTTTGTTAGGTATGCAACTTTCCGGGGATAGTTCCCTTACCTGATAGTTGTGAATTACTGGAATAGTTAGTAAAAAATTTTGTGTTTGTCAGACTGCTGTTAGCTTGACTAACATATTTCGGCATTGCTACTCTATATCTAAGATGATTTTGTCACCAGGGAAACTATTGCTCTTGCAGGTTTTGTTTAAACATCTGCAGGAGCAGCTCAACATTACAGAGGTATGCCCTCCAGGCTTTGAATCTATTGAAGTCGCCATTTTCTATTTTGATTGATCTCCATTATTGATTGCATCCCCATTGTTCTGTCTTTAGATTGTGTTCCTAATATTCTTGCCTTTGCCTAGTCAAAGTTGAAGGAGTTCCAGTTTCAACTAACTCCTTGGCATTCAGAGGCAAACTCTCCAGCTTTAGCTGTGCAGCTGCCACATTCAGTTGGTGCAGCTCTGGCATATTCAGTATGTACCGAGTGTATTATCTTTTTCCACGTTGCCATTTCTTCTAATTTTTCTTATATCTTTTTCCTAGAACAAAAGCGGGCTTCAACTTGTTCCACAGCCAGCTTTCACGCATGGAAAGATACCAATTTCTTCCGAGGCTCAGGTTGCTGGGGGGTGGGATGTTTTGAACCAACATGAGATTGGTTTAGGGGGACTCCTGCCAAAAACCATGGAAACTGAGCAATTAGGAAGGTTCTCACCTTTTGCAAGCAGGTGAGCTTGGTCGAATGAAGACTTCTGCAATTCTGAACTGAATGTACAAATGACAGCCATCTTCATTTGTTGGTGGGTTCTGTCTTCATTGCATTCTTTTGCTGGTTGATCTTGATCATGCATGTTTGAACGACGAAGCCCTCTATTGCATCTCAATTTGGAAATAATGGGGAGTTCCTATTATCTTTGAAAGATTCCTGAAAACATTGGAGATATTCTTGTATCTGCCAGTTGATGCACAGTATTATAGACCCATTGGAAGCCATGCTTGGTGGCTATTGTGACGGATTGTGGCCAAATGTTTTCCAATTCCAATGGCTTTGTACAAGAGCAGGGGAGAGCATAAATTTGATTTTGTTGTTTGACAGGTTATTTTGGCTTTATAGTTACTAGGGATGATGGGCATTGTTTGTGAAATGTGTTGCAAATTGATTTATAAGCTAATAGATCTACGAAGTGTTTTGTTTGGTCATATTTATGAGAGAAGAAAATTATTGGATCATGGTCTTGTATCTTCTTGTTGACAAAATGATATCCAATTTAAGTGTATCAACGATAGGATACTGCGTTGTCCTGATCTATATATGTCAAATATTAATAGGAATTCGGTGACCCATGATGTTCCTGGACTATTTGATGCCACTCGAGGTCAGGCAAATGTGGCAAGTCAAAATGAGGAGACCAACAAGCAAGTCAAATTCCATGAACCTATCAGCAACAGTGACATGGATGACACTGATGCAGGGGCACTCCACAACAAGGGAGAATCTACAGCCAATTGGAAATCAGGGAACTCCCCTTATACGGCTCCCCTTGAGGATCCAAGCTCCTCATATTCACCGTTTTTACCACCTGTTCTTGAAGAACCTTCTTCCTCTTTTTCTGAGGGTACTGTTCATCCAACTTTGAATTTACATTCCCATGGTGAGGCTGTTGACGATTTCCAATTGAGTGGGTGGTGTCTTACAGGTGTAGATGATGACCCACTACCTGCAATAGATGGCCTTCAAATTTCAGGCGATGCATTTCCAGGGAGGGAACTCCGGGCTTCAGGATACTCCATTAATGGGACAACAGGCTGCAATTTTGAGGTGCCTTTTCAGTACAATGGACTGTCACTGTCATGCTTAAAAAAACACAAAAAAAGTCTATGTTTGTTTTTATGCGTGTGCGCGTTGTGTGTGTGTGTCATTATCTCTCTTTTTTAGATGTTGAATTTTGCCTTTGTATTTTATGACTTAATTTGGGGACAAACTTTAGTGCCTTCGTGATGTCTTGGGACAGCGGGCTTATAACTGAAATTTAATTTGCCGGGAAATGTTTTGCTACCAAGGCTGTAAGAAAGGCCTGATTTCTGAAACATTAGATGATGAAGCTGTCCATAAGCTAGGTGCTAATACTTTAGGACTTAGTACAAGAATTTTTTGAACCAACTATTAGCATATAGAGCAACACATAAGATATGATTGGTATGAGCCCTTTTCTAATGGATGGATTTATTTAAGGGGGTAAGGGGTGGTTGCCCCATTGGACTTGGAAAATCATGTGAGATATTATACAAATTTCACGGATTTTGTCTATTTTTTTTATTTATCTTTACCCTTCATTTGGCTTCCCTGAGTTCTGCCCTCTTGAACAAATTATTTAGATCCTCCCTTCTCTTTGCTAGATGAGCTTCTGCTGCTGGTAAAAGCCTCTGAGCTACCATAACATGCATTAGAAATAGTTATGAAATAAATATGTGCTTTTCATTTGGACCTTCTAAACCCTTACCCACATAAACCATCTAGTATATCTCACTCTCTCTAGTGATCCACAGTGGATACGGCACATGGAAGATGGATCCTTCAATTATATTGAAGGTAGTTATGTTCCTATCCCTTTCATTTTCTCTCAAGACTTCCTTAACATTTTCTCTTCCTTTTCCTTTTAAGACCTTTCTTCATCCATCTTTGACCGATATAGTGAGACTATGCCTTTCGACAGGTGCAAAGCAGCCTAATTATCGTGTTACTGCAGATGATGTTGATACATACCTAGCTATTGAAGTCCAACCTTTAGATAACAGAAAGCGTAAGGTATTGACTCTCTTTTCTTGCTTAGGGTGATCGTATCGCTTTGAATAACATCACCCTTCCATGCCTGTTGTTTATTCTTTCCTTGATTTTTTTCTCTCCTGAGTGTAAAAGTAAAATTGCACTTCAAATTTGAACATCTAGAGCTGGTGGATAGTGGATACTGACTTGCAAACTTTTAGGTCCAGCTGGTGATGATATTCCTTGTTGCTTTAACTTTCAAGGATATAATCACTGTCATGGAAACATAGAAGTTTCCTTAGAATGGGATGGATTATGTTTGCGGAGTTGTTTAAATGTTCTGCTTTTGTGTTTCTAGTAGTTTGCCACCTGATTTCTTGAATTGCGTGAGGTCCGTGGGAATGAATGCAGGTGTAATATTTGCCAATTTTCTGTCCTGCTCCAGTCAAATTAAAATTTGAAATCACCATTTCCTTGCTATAACTTTGTTCATAGCTCCTGCTTTGCTTTACTATTTATGTTGAAATTGATCAAAATATTTTATTCTGATTTATTGCTGCATATTTCTTGCACTCCAGGGAGAGCTTGTGAAAGTCTTCGCCAATGACCACAGAAAGATCACATGTGGTATGTACTTGTGAGGCTAAACGCACAGCAAAATCCGTCTCTTGTAAAATTATGCTTGGTTTCATCACTTTTAGTTTGCTTACGGTTTTATACTTTTAGATGTGGAACTATCTTGTACCATAGCAACTGGCAGAGAAAAAGTCAATTGAATTTCTTATAACCATTAAACCATGGCTAAGACATTGTTGTTGCTAAGATTTCAATAAAGCTGTTCATACTGCCAAAGAGTATACAACTGTTATTGACCTCTGTTTTTTGTTTCTTGTTTCACAGATCCTGAAATGCAAAATTGCATTGAGAGGACTCTTTATAATGGTCACGCTTCTTATAAAGTATCATTGTCGGTATGAGTTCATAAGAAAATCCACATGTCATGAGTCTCTGCTTACCTTTTTCCTTTCTCCCTTCAATTCCTCTTTCTTTATGTATACCTTGTAAAGAGGTTTCATATTTGACAGACTGGATTTCTGGATATATGGGAACCAGCTACATTGGCTGTTAAGCGGGAAGGCTACAGTATCAAGTGCAGTGGGTCCAGTGGTATCATAATCACGGAAAAATTCTCCCCAGATACTATTGTATGGCTTTTAAAAACTTCTGTTCAGCAAATTTTATGTTTTCTTGTCTTTTTTGGGACAATTAAGGTTATCATTGTGCATTAGCTGCTTAAATGAGATAAAAACCTGTACGAATTGAGATATTTCACTTGTCTGTAGCTTCTATGATCTTGTCCATAGCAGGAAAATTGCTGTTGGACGTCAAAGTTGGCATATGGGACTCTCTTTATTAATTTCTCACGTTCTTGCTTTCCCAAATCTTATGTGACACCTTTCTTTTCTTCAATTTTATAGGTTAATATTCCTTATGGGCATGCCACAGTGTTTTCAGTAATAAGCTCAAATGGTACTGAGCATATCTTAAGAGCAGAAAACAGCACCGAAGATGTTAGTTGGTGAGTGTTCATGCCTGCTGTTATAGAGAGTATCTTTCTGTACAACACGTTTTTTCCCTTTCTTTTCATGATGATCTATCTAAGATTTAAAAATGTGTGATATTGTACCTTGCTTATAATGATTAAGGCTTTTTTGTCTGCCTTCTTTGTTCTTCATTCATACTGGTTTACTTGCTCTCTGCAGCTTGAGGGATACTATTGTGCTTACATTGAGGCTCTTTATCATACGGGTATGTTTTAGACCATCACTTCTGTGTCTCCCCCATTCTTATCTCTGTTATTCATACTGCTTTAACGAGCTTCTCACATCGAGAGTATAAAAAAAAAAAATTGTGGGCTGAGTCTCCCTTGTGCTGTTTCAGATGCACATACTTAGCCGCTTAAAGGAAATACATACCAAAAAAAAAAAAGGACATCTTGCTCGACAGGTCAAGCAATTAAAAAGTAGTTAGTAGGCATTTTCTTTTAATTCTTGCTTGCTCGTTCTTGCAGGCGGGTAAAAAAAGTAAAGGAAAGAAGAGGGGATTATTCTTCAACAAATAAAACTTCTCTGGCCGGTCAACTCACCAGAGGCGCTAGGGCTCCTTGGTTGATTGGATTGTTGCTTTCACTCATTGCATTCTGAATTCAAAGCTGCTGCTAAATTTCTCAATATTTGAAATCCAGTCCTCAGAAGATAGGATAGAATAGATAGTGTAGTCAAATCCCACACGGCTATATCTCTTCCTCAGTGTACCCTTTTCTTCTCTCCTCTTTCCTCCCCCATGCCAGCGGGGAGATTGAACGAGGGGGCCAAGCTCAAAGCTGTTAGTAATTTTTATATCAACTCGTAACAGAACTTGTGATCAATCTGTTGTAATCAAGAAAAAGCTGACTATTAGTTATTCCGGATGCAGAAGGTAGAACAATAAACACTGGAGAGATATGGGATAAGGCTTTGGTTTAATTTATCACCTTCCCCGTTTTCTGGTGAGTGTATTGCTAATCCTGATTGTTGGAGTTGAATTCCCATTATATAAAGCGTATTATCTGGTGATGGAAATAATCGTTGACAGGGTTTTTGTCTCACTGAGCCAAAAAGGGCGTAAGCACAAAATGAAAAGAACAGGAGGGCAAACTAAATCGTCTTGTCAAACGCATATATCGATTCAGGTGGGGAAAAATTATAAAAAGAAAAGAAAAAGAAAAGTCATAGGTCGTTCTACTTCTTTGTTTCCTCTTTAGTTATTACTCCCTTGGCAGTTAAAATCCGGTTAGAGCCTGTTACTCAGCCGGTTCAACCCGGTTTTCAACGAACCCACGAAAACAGGTAAAAAAAACGGCTCAAAACAAAAAACTTAAAATCAAAGCGGAAAAGGGAAGAAAACCCTACAGTTCTGTTGCCGTCATCTGCATCTCCCTCGCTTCAGTGCTCTTCTTCCCTTCCGCCACGCCCTGTGCATTACCTGATGTGTCAACTTGCTCCGCCTCCTCTATCTTAGTTTTCCATGGCAGAATTGTCCTCTGCTTTAACAGCGAAAAATTGAATCTTAAGAGGTAAGCTTCTGCTACTCCCCTTCTTGATCTGTTTCATGATCGAGTTTTTTTATATGATGTCTGTGCCTTTCCATCGAGTTCCATGCCGTAGCAGGTGCCGAGTGGATTACCACTAGGTGCGATCCAACTACTGCAGTTACTGCAAATATGATATTAGTCAGACAAAACTGATCAAGTAGTACCCAATTTTGATATTCTGGGTTGGGAGACTCGGATTCTTTTCCATCGTCTGATGTCGCGATGAATCCCGGTGGGGCTGGGACAAAACCCTCCTCAGTGGGCCAAAAAATATGGGCTTTCAGTGATAAGTCAAAAAGAGTTTGTTTCACTTACTTGGTTATAGTTGGGCCTTCAAAAGTCAAAAGAAGAATCGTTTTATTATTATATATTTATTCATTTAAAACTATTTCTACTATATTATATTTTTTGAAGTGAGGGAAAGACAAAAGAGAAGGAAGCACGTAGTCTCGCTCAGTTGAGTTTCTCCGGACGTCGCCCTTCTCGGTTCTAGCTCGGCAAAATAGACAGCCGGAAGGGTTTTCTTTCACTCGCTTTCACTTCTCCCTCCCCCTTTCTGGCGCCCTCAACGCAGACTCTACTCAGAGGTAACGGCATTCCGCTCTGATCGCCCCTATGGATTCGGAAGCGCGGCCTCCAAGTCAACCGGTAAGTCGATTCTCTCCCTTGCCCCATTGTTAGTCTCAGTAGTGTCTATTCGTTTCCGTGTTTCCCTGTGAGATGGATAGCGGTTGTATCATTAACGGATTTCTGGGTTTTGTCCAGAACGAGTGGTCCTTGCCACTTCACAGTAATGCACGTTCTGTGACTGTAGTATAAGGCTCGTAGATGGCTTCTTGAATTGTGAGATGGGAAACTGAAGGATGCGCAAATCTAGTGGCAAGACTCGGGAAATCTTATGTGTAGTGATGAATGTGAAATCTCTTACCTTGCTGTACAGGTTTTGATGTGGGATCATGTGAGCACTCCCTAAATATTAATTTCTGAAATTAGTGCTTAGGAATTTGAATTATCATATGTAGATTTCATATACAAATCAAAGATTCGTCGAAAAGCGGGATGAAATCAATGCTGCAGGAATTAGAAATTCCAGTTATGTATTATCGCTGTGTCCAATTTCTTGCGCATAAAGTATCAGCATTCTTCACTTCGTTCTTTCTAATCAGGGCGTTGATCACAAGAGTTGTTGAGCTTTACATGTGTCATTCGTCGCTTCCATCTGCTTTATACTCCTTTTTCGATTCTTATTGTATTGTTAGGCTCACTTTCTGCATATATTTCATCCTGGCACGTACAACACATGGCCTTTCAAATCCTGCCAGGACGATCAAATCGTTTTTGATATAAAGTTGGTCTATTCATTTGGTATTGTGTCTTTTTATTTTCCTTCTCATTGAGGCTTATACATCATTAATGTGCACGCAGAGGTCAGTGGCTTACGTGCTCTTAAAGAAAGTTGATTAATTTAAACATAAATTTGACACCCTCTATCACTTTTATGACCATGCAAGCCTGGCTATTAAGCCTTCACTTCTGATATGTGAATCTGTGTGCATTTATTGTACAGGGAGCAATCACTGAGAGGCTCATTGATGCCGTGATTAAGAGTCTTGCAAAAACATTACCTCCAGAGACATCTGTGCCCCATCTACGGGCCCACATTGGGCAGCAGCTTGAGAAGTTGTTCAAGACATACCCAACTCCCGATCATCCACCCTATGCTTTGGTATTGCTCTTTCCTTCTTGTACATCATTACTTCCTTATCATTCCTTTGCAATACTTTCTCTCTAATTTTGAAAATTCGGAAATAGCTTCCAACTTGTCAGCTGATGAAGATGTTACAATCAGTAAAATTTTCATAAAAAAATGAAATGATATTTCTGGGTTTAAATTCGAAATTTCGATTTGTAGATGATTCGCCAGGCGATAGAGGAATTAAATGAGGATGGCGGTTCAGATGAGGAAGCAATATCAAAGATTATTATACTCAAGTACCAAAGCTTGCCTTGGGGACACAGAAGTCTGCTGAGTCACCATCTAAAGAAACTCAGCAATGAGAAGGAGATTATTTGTCTCTCCGGTGATCGCTATATGTTACCTCTGGAGGAATGTTATGGCATTAGCACAGTCAAACAGCAGCAGAAGCGTAAGAGGAAGAGCTTACATAAGGAAAAAAGTGCTAAGCAGCGCAAACTTTCAAACAACGATTTGTTGCAATCTCCTGAGAAGTGGGCTCAAGGAATGAAGCAAATGAAGAGCAAATTTTCAAAGAACAAAATCACGAGAAAATGGAAGGTGCTGATCAAGCCTTCGAGGGAAATTCTCTAGAGGTTAAAGGAGAAAGGAAAGAAGGGCAACAAGTTGAAGAAGCAGTTGAAGATCCAGAAGAGGGGAACTATCAACATTGTGAATTGGTTGGAGAAACACACTCAAGAGAGGAGCAAAATGATGCAGATAACATTCAAGCTCAGGGGCCGGAAGAATTAGATTACCTGCTTGCACAAGAAGATCAGGCTGAGAGGCAAGAAATTTGTCGACATACTGAAAAGCAGAATCAGGAAGATGAAGACCTCGAAGATATAATGGTAGGAAAAAAGATTGAGAAGATAGAAACAGAAATACAAGGTATTGAGAAGTTGATTGAATCACAAAGACAGCAGGAAGAAGTAATCAGAAAGGAAGTCAGACAGCAACAAAATCAAGTTGACGCAGGGAGAGAAATTGCTGATAACAGGTCATGCATTTTTTAAATTCTTTTGAATCTAATGCTCTATTCTTCCTTATAGTTTAATAATCTCATGCTAGCGTTTCTTTTCGTAACTGCAGGCCATGGGAGGGTGGAAGTGTTCTCACAAGCAGTCTAATTCTTTCTCGGGCTTGTCAGGGTTCAAGGGACTTTGGCACATCAATTTCTTCAAAGGTAAATAAGAAACTGACATAAACACGTCCTATCTGGGTTCCCTGACGAATCGTGTCATGATTTCCATTTTCTTGCAAATTAGCAGGACAAGTGCCTTGAACTGCTAAAAAGGACCAAAGTGATCAGGAAATGCCTTTATGAAATTTTGGAATCAATCGACACACAGGAGAGGTCAGCAAATGCCAAGGAAGCTACTGTGCTAGGAGATGTACCTGTGATTCCTGATGTTTCAATACAGCTTCGGCAATTGCAAGAGCAGCAACAAGGACCAACACTTATTAAAGAGGGAAAGCAAGCAAACTTCGAGGTAGCATTGAGGCAGCTGTTTTTATGAGTTGTTGATGAACAGAGCAAAAGATATATACATGCATATATGCATGGCTATTGCTTGGAGTTGTGTGAGATGAACAGGCAATTGAAAGAATGGAGTCAAGTATTAGCTGAGCTTTTTACAGTTTAGTATGGACAGGAAGTATAAGACTTTATTTTGCTTGAATGAGTGTGTAAATTCATCGATTTGAGGATCAAGTGAAATCGGTAATGAAATTCTATAATGCAAAAAGACGGATTGACTATTTTCATTTTGAATGCTTTTTACCATATTTTTGTTTTGCCTTTGCATATGTCCTTGTGCACTGAATGAGCCCCTTACAGCAAAGAAATATTTCAAATACATTATTATGAATTATAATACAAATAACTGAGTGAGCCTCTTGCAACAAAGAAAGATTTGATATGCATTGTTAGCATGCATCTTTATTTATTCGAGTCTTTGGAAGGTGACAAAATCTCAATGTTATCATCTAGAGGTTTTGACTTAAATGTTCAGATGTAATAGCAATCAACACTGTGTTTGCTTGAAATTTAAATATGAAATGTATTGTAGATTGGAGAGCGACTGCAAGAAATTCCTCTCCAAGGTACGGAAGCAGAAGGGCAAAAAAATCAGAAGAGATTGCTGGCTCGTGGGCAGCAGTTTGAGGCTGAAGCAAATGCTATGCCTGCATCCATTGCAGAGTCCTTGCCTCTCATAAATTGCAAGCAAACAGAACAACAGGAAAATTTGCTTACTCAAGGGCAGCATAACTCTGGAGCAAATATAATGCATCCATCAACTGCAGTCTTCTTGCCTGAACACTGGAGATCCAATATCCTATACCCAACTCCAACCGAAGCAGCAACATCAACTTTGTTCTCTGCTATGCAGAGGAAGGCGGAGACAACCCAGCAAGCGCAGCTATTATCTGAAACTCACAAGCCATCACCTTCCAGTGTTGAGTTGACAAGTCAGCATCAGCAGCCATCAGAGTTTTTGATGATCGACAGTCCCTTGATGAAACCACCGGTTTTGGGTGGGGAAAGGCTGAAGCCATTAGAGCCTGCGGAACTGAAAAAGCTTATTAATTTGAAGGAATCAAGGTGTTACAAGACGATGCTAAGCTCTCAAGCCATTGCCTCCCCTCCCAAACTTGGACCAAGTTTAAAAAGAAGAGTGACAGGGAGGTCACAGTGTGAGCATAGAGAAGAGAAGCAGTCTGGTCGTCGCGGAAGGCCTCCAAAACTGAAACACGAAACAGGGGAAGAGTTATCTGTCAGTCAGAAAAGGCTTGGAAGGCCACCGAAACCAAAGGCTGGTGCAGGAGAGGAATCACCTTTGCGCCAGAAACGAAGGGGAAGACCTCCTAATCCAAAACCTGATATTTCTCTGAGTCCTCAAAAGCAGCTTCCATGGAGGCCTCCTGAACAGAAACCAGATTTAGATGCAGCTGTGGAGGAACCGATTCTTCTGCTTCAGTAGATTAGGAGATAAAATAGACCTTTGCTTGTTTGGGTCTCTTGTAGTGTGAATTGTTCAGCTATTGCTCTTGGATGAATTTATAATAAATTGTCTATTGATCCTGGGCTTAATAGATCTGGCAAACTGCTATCAGTATATTCAAAATTTCGATACCAGCTTGGAACTCAACCCCTTATCATGGCAAAGATGGACTTTGACTATTCTATGGTCTATCTCAATTGAGAGAAAAAATTCAGGCTACAGGATATAGTTCCTCGGAACTGGTAAGAGCTGCAGCAAAGTGTTAAAAGATGTATCTTCGGCTTCCATGTCAGAAAAAGAGGCCCTGAAAGATGATGAATATTAAGTATTTCTGGAGAAAGCTGGGATATGCAGAAACTCTGACTTTGTCCAAAATGTGCTCGTAAATCATAAACACCGTAGAACATACTACATACTGTGGTATGCAACAAGGTCGGGGCAATCTTAATTAGTTCATGTATGTGCTCGTATGTATTTCATTTTGAGGTAAAGGTAACCAACAAAATACGTGCCACTGTTTCTGCAGCATATCTGTTTGATGAAGACGAGCAATTTCTGGAGAAAGGAAAACCACCAACTCTGCTGGTTGGGAGGCGCCATCCCTCCATGCCTTTGTGAACCATCAACTTGAAGGTAACTTTCAAGGTAACTGTTCTTTACCTTCAAGTACTCGGTCCAGCATCTTCTTCATTTTTCATCAATTATTAGTATTTCAAGTCCTTGCAGGATTTTAATGGTCTGTCAGCAGTAGTACACATTTTCATAACGGTGCTCTACTTGGAAGAGTGCAGTTTGTATTAACCGGTTGATTGCCTTGATGTTATACTATTCAGGAATTGCATCTGGAAAATCCTTGAATTTCGCTTTTAACTTCTAACAGCATATTTCTCTCAAGGCAGTGGAGAATGAAAATTGCTCTTACATACAGAAGAAGGTGGTCTCTCAAGACATACAACCCAACCCAGTAGCAGCAGGTGCAGATATTATCTGAATTCCAAAGCCAACATCTAACAGTAAAGGTGCAGGCACAGCTTCTCCAAGCCCTCAAAAGCAGCCTCCACGTTGACCACTTAAACGGAAACCAGCTTCAAGTGCCACTGTGGTGGAACCGAAGTCTCTGCTTCAGGTTAGAAAGGTTCTATCTTGTTCACATGGAAACGTGACCAAATGCTGGGTCCTGTCGAGTGTGGAGCAGGAGATATTCTAGTTGGGACTACTGGTATTTTCCGTGCAGATTTTTCTCCGCACAGTAACTAGAAAAAGCGTTGCCTTTTCCCTGTAGCATGCATGAATTACAGCTTTTGTTCTTTGATGAATTTATAATAAATTGTCTTTTGATCTTGGGTATTAGAATTTCTGGTATAATGGATATATTCGTTTCATTGTCAGCGTAAAAACAAGAAGCTGCTGTCACTGTATTCAAAATGACATCCTTTGGGACTGTTTTCACCTCTAAACTCGTCGAATGACAAGGATGGACTTTTGATTAATTCCATAATATATCACATCTGACACAGGAAAAATTCATGCTACAGGATATTTGAATAGTTTCCCTATGAAGCTCTTCATCCTATATTGACAGGGATGAGTAAATCCTAACACGTCCTAAAGCTTGCCTTGATGCAGCTCCGATGCACATTTCCAATACGAGTCCAAATCGAACTCTACAAATGAATGAATAAAGAACCATCACGGTACACTGACCCGTGTTAGCTCGACTGTTCAATTTAGATGAACGAGCTTGGATTCTTGTATTCCTGGTTTTAACAAAAACCACATTTGCCTTTTGATCCATCAGAATGTGTTCTGCAGGTACACGAACGTGTCTTGCATGGTTGAGACCTGATTCTGTTCTGCAGGGAACTGGTAAGCCTGAGGCTCGAATGGGACTTCTTCGAAGAACCTATCCAACAAATCAAACTGAAAATCGAAGGCCTTGTCTAGATAGTTCCATTTGGGCTGGCTCTGGACCTCCTTCTCGCACGTGAATTCCGGTGACAGAACATGCTCCGAGCAGCTCGAGTCCGTATGCAGCCTTGGGAAGGAGTCCGACGTCTCCATGTAATGAAATTGATCAGTCTTCATCGTCTGTCCAAGCATCGAAATATCAGGCTTCACCTCCATTCCTTGCATCTCCTGCAACTTTCCATTTCCGGGCTTTTTGTCAACATCCGGGTACTTCTCTATCCGGCCTTTCTTGTTGTATATTCGGCACAAGACCCAGTCATCTAGCTGCAATATATAACATTCAAGAAACTGCATTTGGTCCTCGAGATTTCCAATTTCACTCTCAATGAAATGCTTAAAGAGAAACATGAGTGAGTGATTCAGGTAAGGCCTACCCTCAGGTTACTGTTCTTGCCGGCTGAGCGGTCCACATTTGCGAGGCGATACTCGTGCATAATCCAGTTGGTTTTGACTCCTTTAGGTGCTTTCCCAGCATAGAAGACCAGCGCTTTCTTGATCCCAAGCGGGTTCGGGCGGCCGATCGGCTTGTCCGCTCCGGTCGCCTTCCAGTAACCATTTCCGGCAGCCCGGTTAGGGCGCGAACCGTTGGGGTATTTCCTGTCTCTCGGGGAGAAGAAGTACCACTCCTTCTCACCATACAGAGCCATCTCTGCAGTGCACCACACGAAAGTCGAAACCAATCTCATCAGAAAAATCGAAAATTTGAGAACGAGCAGCAGCAACCTTTACAAATTTCTTACCCTTCCTTTTCCGTCAGATTAAAAGTCCCAATTAAAGTTGAAAATTTTGAGGAGCTGTAGATGGAAGTAGGATGAAATTGGGTTACCTGGGAGCTGCCAAGGATCGTATTTGTAAAGGTCAATCTCGGCAATGATCGGGACGGCGATCGACTGAGCTGCACATTTCCGAATCAGGTAATGGTTCACGAGCTCATCATCAGTTGGGTGGAATCTGAACCCAGGCGGCATCTCAATTTGACTCCTCATCTTCCTATTCAGTCGCTTCACCTCCTCTCCTCTCTCTCTCAAGTTGATCTTCTTCTTCTTGTTGTTGCTAGACCCGGGTGGAAGAAGCTCGTTGATTTTCGAAAACAGACCACAACACACACAGAATCAGACTGCTGAGGTTTATATATACAGACACCACCGGAAAGTAACGCAAGTGGTCCAGCATGGATTTTTCTACATTACTTCTCATTTTTCTTAAAGAGCACAGCCAAAAAAATAAAATTCCTTTTAATTATACGATGGATTATGAGCTAATTTACATTTAAGTTAAACTTTTTTAAAAATAACATCCTTTTATTTATAAATTTTATTATTTTATAATACCGAATTTGAGATGAAAAATAGATCATAACCAGCGACACGTTAGTTTTTCTTCTCTATTTTAATTTGAACACGTGAGTTGGAGAGGAAAAACAGAGCGAGCAGCCGCGACAGTATTGACCCCATGGTAAGGATCAATGATGCAAGGACACGTGTGCAGACACTTGGTTTGGTCATGGCTTGCGTGAGCTAATTTGTCGCCTTCTGGAAGTCGGCTCTCATCGCATGGATCCTTTGGGAGCCCTTGACCGTTGCGCGCCACCACCCCCTCGTTGGCATCGCGGGTCAAAAGTCAAACCTCAAACAACCCCGTTGCGTGGGCAACAATTAATCATGCGGGCATTTTTGGGTAGATTTTTCCCTTGTTCACTCCGCAGGCCTCTGAAATTTTCTTAGACCGACTAATATTAGCTTGGTCTATTAGTTCTCTCACTGGTTCCCAATAGAAGATTTCAGAATCAATTCTTAGGTTAACAGAGTCAACGAAGATTTTTTCAAAAATTCTGACCCGTTTACAAATTAATCTCGATGTACGTTTTGATTAATTCGAGAATACAATGTAGTGCAAATTAAAAAAGAATTTCTTAGAATATCCCTCAGGTCATGTGGAATAATCTACTATTATTATTATTATTATTATCATCATCATCATCATTATACATTTGTTTGAGGGTTAAAAATTTATATAGTACTATTTGAGAAAGTGATTTTAAAAATAGCACCACTTTACCTCCGGCGTCTTCCCTCCGAGTCTCACAACTTCCGGCGTCCTCTTCCCTCCGGTAGTGGCTCAGCCGACCTCCTCCCTCCAGACGCAATACCTTTGGTCGTTCGGCCCCCGTTCCCGTCGCTCCAGTCTCCATTCACCCCGTTGTTCCCATTGCTCCCACCGCCTTGCATTGCTGTTACCGTCACTTCGGACCGTTGTTCGGCCCGCCATGTCGCTCCCGTCTCGGTGGTGTTGTTGGGCGGGTGGGTGGTGTTGGACGGGGGTGATCAGAAGGGGAGGAAGGGGGGGAGGGGAGGGCAGTAGGGGAGAGAGAGTTACAGTTAGGAGCGGGAAGGGAAAATGGGAAGGGCGGTAATTCAAATGGAAATGGTAAATTAGACAATAGATATAAATTTGTGTTATTTTTAAGATTGAGTATAATTTGGTGCTATTTGAGTGAGATTGGTGAGGAATGATGCCACTTTTTGTATTAACAGTTTGTTTGATTGGAAAAAGGAATGAAATTTTTGCTATCATCATTTATAGTTCATTATTTTATTTTCATTCCTCTCATATTCATAAATTTTAATAATAATTATATATTTTTTAATGTACAGAAAATACACATAATTTAAAATGGATTAAAAAAATAATAATAAATAAAGGGTATGACATAATGAAATTTCATTGATAAAATTTATACACAGACTAGCACATGAACTGGGAGATTGAGAGCAATTCCAGGACAACAATTTCTTTTCATACTGTTACTGGATGCGTCCAGAGGCAGCAGCAGGGAGTTCACGGTGGAATAAGCAGCAGGGGATAGTTGGCTACTGCCCGTTCAAATTCAGTTCAGCGAGGACTTGAGGCGTTGCGTCTGGTTTCACGTCGGCGCGACGCGAGGATCTACCGGATGACGTCGGCGCAGTAACCGTCATGACTGGCGTTGGCGGCTTCGACAGTTGGGAGACAATGAGTGGAGAAATCTGGGCCGTGGGCCCCACTGGCCTCTATATACACAGACCACTTCCCCCGCCGTGCATCCACCTTGTTCCAGCCACGTCATTTGTAAATTTTATGGGCCATTATTTAATGGATTAAAAAATGTATTATATTATATTTTTATTAGCAGTATTCAATTGTTTAAAATAATATAATATTTATTATTAATATATTAAATAATTATTTATTAAATTTATCGTACGGTTGAATGATCCCACTCACCTAAAAATTTCTCTATTGCTCCCATCTTCCTTTTCTTTTTTTTTTCTTTAAACTAAAATTTAGGCCACCATTTTTTCTAATTCCGGCTGGCGCCTTTAAAAGCATTTCTTATATTCGGATTAGGAGGGGCATTTTTATACCTTTTTGTCGACAAGTTGATGATAAATTATTTGCATTTTAATTGAGATGATGATAAATTAATTAAAATGTATTGTTTATTGTATTCGTAAAGTTTCATGTTGACAAAAGAAAATGCAAGCCCAGTGTACTTTACTTAACCAGTCTTAAAGATGTCAACGCATCCGGGACATCTATTGGCATATAAGATCATGGATCTAAATTAGTTTAAATGGTCCGATAATTATTTT
Source organism: Lagerstroemia speciosa (assembly GCA_037672795.1). Taxonomy (NCBI): domain Eukaryota; kingdom Viridiplantae; phylum Streptophyta; class Magnoliopsida; order Myrtales; family Lythraceae; genus Lagerstroemia; species Lagerstroemia speciosa. The sequence goes on along the minus strand of CM075299.1, from coordinate 10,202,495 downwards.
TCTTAAATAAATAAAATTTGTAATTCGAATTTTACTAATGGAAAAAATTTATAAGTGAAATAATTTTATCATTTAGTGAGCCAATCGGACTCGAACTTGAATTTGTAATATTTTTTTGATGTACGATGGGAGAGAGTCTTGCGTGTAACGGTAGGTACGCCACGTGATAATGCTGACATTGTGTCCCGAGCTAATAGAATTAAATTATTTTTAGGATTTTTTAATAAAATCTGAAAGTAAAAAATAAACCATAAAAGAGAAAAAAAACATAAAAATAGATTGATTGGATTATCTCACGACACCGCATCTGTACTATTACGTGGTGTACTAGTTATATACAAGATTTCTCGTACAAAGGAGATATATAGACCTAGAAAGGATAGAAGAAAGAGGGAATAAAAAGGGCACGAGAAGTGTCACGGGCGAGATGGAATCCGGGACTTCCAGGTCATAAGACGAGAGCAATATAAACTACATTAAATATTCCTTCTTACTTTGTAATATTTTTGTTTAGTTTTTGTATGCCAGATGGTGGTACAGAAATATAGGAGAAGTTGCGTATTAATGCATCCCAATTGAAATTTAACAGTTTTTTTTTTTTTAATTATACGAACATCAATTCTTAAACATGACAGGAAAATGAGCTGTCTGATCAAATTAACGCAGAAAGTATGCGGGAAATGGAATCTCCTGTCATTGAAATGAAGGGAAACATAATTTTCCTTTTATTTATTGAGAAGGGAATTGTTCAAAGGGGAAAAGTTTTGCTTGGGCCTCACTCAAATCTTTGAAGGAGTCAGCCTTCCCTGGTTGAAAGTGCTAATTATTTTGAGCAAGAAATGTTAAGTGGATAAATAAATAAATACAGATAAATAGATAGATAAAAGGGAAGGAAGGAAATAAATAAAGAGGAGGAATAGAGGATGGGTGAGACCTTAGAGCCGGTTGATCAATGAAATTGTGGTAAACTAGTAAATCAGTATTAATTATTCACATAATTATTATAATTTTTATTAATTAAAGATATTTAATTAATTTTTTTTACTACACCAGTACGAGGCAAGCCATTCAAGGACTGTTTTTTTCACCGCCATAGGATTGGTGACGCGGGCCATGACGTAAATGAGCCTCGGAAGCTGCCTGGCGAGTTCATCGTGGGTGGGATGGAACCGAACCCCACGTCCAACGCCGGACCCCACCATTTGACATTTCTTTTGCCTCTCTTTGTTTTGCCTGAATATTAATCAACTGTGAAAGTGATTGGTCCTAAGACTAATTTTTTTAAGGATCGGCTTCCTCCGTTCATAAGTTTTTCTTACTCTTAATGAAAATAATTATCCCACTTTTTTTTTTCAATGTGTAGACCTAAAATCTGTAAGTTTTACCCCTCTGACTACTTATTCAAACATGATTATCCTAAAGAATGAAACTTCTTTATTGTGAATGGCATATATTTATAGTATTAAAAAATAAAAAATTATCTGAGGAGAGGAGATTCTAAATGATATATATATATATGTATATGTATGTATTATCTTAAGTGAGATGATTATGTTCCACCGTCTGATTCATTTTTCAATCTCGGCATACTCCATTCAGGAGTCCTTTCAAATTCAAGGCATCACTGTCCTTTGATTTTTTCTCTTTTGGGGATAAGGGGGCCGTCATTTCAGCCGTAAAATTTCATAGGGATTGTAAAATCCTTACTTTTCTTTTTTCTCAAAAAGTGGGGTAATCAAATTCAAATCTTTTCCGTAAAATTCTTAAAAATAATTTCTCATATAAAAGATACGAAGCATTTTCATTTATTCCTATCAAAAAATAAAATTGAATATTCCGGAAACGGTTACTGTTTTTTTGTCCCTTTTTGTGGATAAAGGTTGAAAGGCAATCGAGACATGAATGAATGTGGCCAGGAACATGGACATCAGCAGAAGCATCGTACGAAAAAAAAAAAATTCACCTTAGATTTCATTAGATAGATATAGCAAACAGAAGCGAAGAGGGGCCACGTGCGATTAAAAAAGGATGCTTTCTTTCTTGGAAGCTTCTTCCTCCTTCCTTTGCATTCTCATCCCATTCCATCGCTGTTATGAGTAGTAGTATTAGAATAGCCGCCAGGTTTGACCGTGCATGCATTCCCATCTACGGTGGTTCTCGACGTCCCAACTCCATGTCTCCATCACTATTTACTCAAACTATGGCCCTTTTTTTATTTTAATTAAAATTAAAACCTTTATATTACAAAAAGAAATTTTACCTCACAAATTACAATTCTTAAACTGTTAAAAAGCTTATTGTAAATTGTTGTACGAGATTATGTTCTTAAATTTCACTATGGCCAGAAGTTTTCTCCTAATCTAATTGTTTTTTAAGAAGCGGACAAAAATCCCAAGTTCTATTGGGCCTAATCTGGGCCTTTTTCTTTTTGGAAATTTGCAATATCGGCCCCTCTACTTGTCTTACGAAAAACCGGGCTTCAGCAGCTGCTGCTTAAGCTTTCCCACATGTCCCGAGAAACGGACAACCCACACCGCCCCGCGTCTCTTGTTTCTTTTCATGAAGGGATGGTATCAACTGGATCACCCGTCTCTACCCTACATATGATTTCTCAGTGTCACCACGGTGTCACCGTTTCACTGCATGCTGTCTCTCGGATAAATTAGGCCTAGCCCTTTCTTATCGTGTTGCTGTTGGCTTTGATCATTGAACTTCTCGGATTAGGGCGGCCCAAATTACTACCCCTAATTAGCCAGCCTTTGTATTGTTAACGAAATTCACAAACACATGAATAATAGAATAAATAATTTTTATGAAAGATAAAAAAAATACTTATTTACCTTCAAGTTCAAGGATCAGCGCGCAGTGCAATGTACTATAACGTGGGTGAGAGAGAGAGAGAGAGATCTTTCTAGTAAGGGAAGGGGACAGTGAAATTCTAGGACTAACGTGTCAGAGATCTCTTCGATTTATGGGAATGGGATGGGCAGGGAAGGCCCAATACCAATTAAGAGCACATGACAGCTGTTCCCTTCCCTCCCTTCACTCCACCTCTCCATCTCATCAATCAAAATCCATGATTGATTTCTCTAGCCTCTCTCTCCATGTCTATCCGCCCCATAAAACCCTTGAAATGGAGAAGTACTATTTGTTAATAATATTAATGAATAAAATTTAGTATTTTTATAATTTGTAAATAAAGTATAAAAACCTAAAAAATAACGTAAAACATGCTTAAATTTAATTAACTGATATCATCATTATACATTGTCACGTTGTAATAGCATTTTGTAAAATACCTTCGTCCTTGTAAAGGCAATGGCTGGTTTTGGTTCTACCGGCAATTTGGCATTCACTACGACACTTTCAGATTCACATGTTACCAGTAACACTGTCCACCGTCCATGTGATATCTAATAGATTAAAACTTCTTCTTTATCTGATTTGGCAAATTTCAATGTTGGAATTCCTTTGCGATACTTGTCAAAAACATATGTTAAAATTGTATTTTTTAGGCATAGTTTGGAAAGTACAGATTTCACTAACTACATTGGGACTTTTGTGGTGTCAAGCTATAATGGAATGGTGAACGAATTGCTATCATTACTACTCTCACTTTAATGTATTTAACTTCTGAAAATGAAGATGATGCTAATGACATTGCTGACATCAACACGCTGAATTTATCCATCCATGATTAATTAGCAGCATCTCTCTGTCACCCATTAGATATGCTCTGTTCTCTTCTCGGGATCTCAGCATCACTCTATGTCTCTTGTGAGCTGCTTTTATTTTATTTTATTTCACTACATAGATATACACACAGAGAGAGTGAAGCAGAAGAAGAAATGGTGAAGAGCTTCACTGAGCTCAACAGTCGACCGAAGATGGGGATACCCTTTACTCCTCCGCTACTGTTCTTATTGCTCTGCCTGTCGGTCGGAGCCTCTGATGGAGCCAATGTGACTTACGACCATCGCTCTCTCATCATCGACGGACAGAGGAAGCTCCTCATCTCTGCTTCCATTCACTACCCTCGCAGCGTACCCGGGGTCAGTATTCCCTTTACGTTCGCTTCCTGAGTAAAATGCCGGTGATTGGTGAACGTCACGGACGGGATTGTCTAGGAAAATGGTATCTTTGTCGCGACTATAATGTAAAAGAGCAAGGCAAGTGAACACGAAACAGTCTTAGGAATTTCATTGCAAACGGCAGACAATTCGGGTTAACACATCTCTTTCCGTGCTTCAGTTCACGAAAATGTTCTTTCGAGTCAAATTCGCTACTCTGTTCAGCTAATCTTGTCTAGTTCACGTTGCAGTGAAGACTCGTGTGTCATGACGTCCCATGTCTTTTCTCGTGCCTCAGACTTGTGCAATGACTGTGTTTGCCAATTCATTTTCACATGTGGAGCTGCAAGTGTAAAATTGTGAACGTGATGTGCAGATGTGGCCGGGCCTGATTCAGACAGCCAAGGAAGGAGGAGCTGATGTAATCGAGTCTTATGTGTTCTGGAATGGCCATGAACCTTCTCAGGGCAATGTGAGTCACCCTCATTGCATCTAATAGTGCAACATCTGCATGCTAAGAAATGAAGCTCACTATCTCCTCTTTCCATTTGGGTAATTGCAGTATTATTTTGGGGGGAGGTATGATCTTGTCAAGTTTGTGAAGATTGTTCAGCAGGCTGGAATGTACATGATTCTTCGAATTGGTCCATTCATTGCCGCAGAATGGTTCTATGGGTATTTTTATAACTATTTTGAACCACCTTTAATTTTTGCCTAAATCTATTTGACTTCTATCGCTGCTTTAGAACTATCACGATTCATGAAATCATGCTTGCTGCAGAGGGATTCCCGTATGGTTGCATTATGTACCTGGCACAGTTTTCCGCACGGACAATGAGCCATTCAAGGTTTGTCCAAGTGTCAGTGGATGTACTCTTGTGCATCAGATGGTCTGTGTGCGCTTTTTGCCAGAGTTTATTCGTTTCTTGTTTTTCAGTATTATATGCAGAAGTTTACCACTTTCATAGTTGATCTCATGAAGAAGGAGAAGCTCTTTGCATCACAAGGAGGTCCTATTATCTTGGCCCAGGCAAGAATTATTTTATTCTTAATGAATTGCCAAAACTTTTCCTGCTTATCTATTCAAGTTGGAAATCCCTTAACTTTTCCTGCTCGGTGAAATCTTTTTTCCTGTTATCAAAGCACAAACCAAAATAGAGATCTTTTTTCTTCTTGTCAGATAAATGGGATTATAGGATTACATACTCTCTGATATCTGCAGATAGAAAATGAATATGGAAACTATGAGTTCTCTTATGGCAGTGGAGCAAAACCATACGCATTATGGGCTGCTAAAATGGCTGTTTCGCAAAATATAGGCGTCCCTTGGATAATGTGCCAGCAAGATGATGCTCCTGATCCTGTGGTGCGTTTTTATCTCCATTTAAAATTATTTGTCATGTTTCAGATTCAATGGATCCAAAAAAAAGTGCTCCAATTTAGTGATACGGGGAAAGATCTAAAAGGTAGTTTGCACATTTTATGCAGATAAACACCTGCAATTCCTTCTACTGTGATCAGTTCACTCCGAATTCTCCGAACAAGCCCAAGTTTTGGACTGAGAATTGGCCTGGATGGTAACCTAGTCCTGTGTCCAGATTCTCTTCATATTTCAAAGTAGTGATCTGAATGACCAGATCTCAAGTCCTAAGTCAAAATTGCTAACTTTACCTTCATCATATATATCATTTTGGAGTAAAAAGAAATGGTGTTTCAAGTAATTGATTGAGTTGTTACTTGATGAAACTGGTGTGATCCTCTGTAGGAACTTGAGTTGATCTATTCAAACTGCTGCATACTGGGTGTATAACAAATTGCTGCTTATTAGTCAATTTAATTCTTATACATGACATAAACTTTTAGGTTTAAGACATTCGGTTCCAGAGATCCACACAGACCGGCAGAAGATGTTGCTTATGGTGTTGCTCGTTTTTTCCAGAAAGGTGGCAGCTTAAACAATTATTACATGGTACTTCTTTTCTTGAGCCACTTCTAGAGTCGTTCATTGGTGCAGTTTCTACTGTCCTTTCTAAATGTTCCTTTTCAGTACCATGGTGGCACAAATTTTGACCGCACTAACGGGGGTCCATTCATTACGACAAGTTATGACTATGAGGCACCAATAGATGAGTATGGTGAGTTGTTCTGTACTTCCTAACTATCTAGCTTGTGGTAGCAGCATATGATTCCTTATGTTTCTACAATTACAGTTCTGATGTTTTCTTCTTAGGTTTACCTCGACTTCCAAAATGGAGTCACCTCAAAGAGCTGCATCAAGCTATTAAGTTATGCGAGAAGCCATTGCTAAATGGTGAAGCTACTAATTTGCCACTAGGTCCATCCCTAGAGGTAATTGCTCTTCTTAGTGTGTTTTTCAATTATTACTGAGAATGTCCTACAACAATTGTCTCTTGAGTACAGAAAATTTGCAGGCTGATGTCTATGCAGATTCATCTGGTGCTTGCGCCGCTTTCCTTGCTAATACTGATGATAAAGAAGATAAAACTGTGAAGTTTCGGAACATAACATATAGTCTGCCTGCTTGGTCAGTCAGCATCCTACCAGATTGCAAAAATGCAGTATTCAATACAGCAAAGGTAATTTCTCTTGTTGTAAATAACGTGTCTTTATTTGTGGCTTCCACACTAAATGGATAGGGCTTTTCAACAGGTTAAATCTCAGAGTTCCGTTGTAGAGATGGCACCAGAAGAATTGATGCCTTCGGCTTCAACATCAGAAAATGATGGCTCGAAAGCTCTTAAATGGGAAGTATTTGTAGAGAAAGCTGGAATATGGGGAAAAGCCGACTTTGTCCACAATGGTCTTGTAGATCATATCAACACTACGAAATACACTACAGACTACCTGTGGTATACAACAAGGTCAGTCTTGCTCTTAGTTATCTCATGTATGTGACTGTATGTATTTCCTTTTGAGGTAACATAACTACCAAGTACATTCCACTGTTTTGCAGCATATTTGTTGACGAAGATGAACAATTTCTGAAGGAAGGAAAACAGCCAACTCTGCTGGTTGAATCGAAGGGCCATGCCCTCCATGCTTTTGTGAACCAGCAACTTCAAGGTAAGTGCTCTGTACCCTTAAGGACTCACATCAGCATCTGCTTCATTTTTCATCTACTAGTTTTTGATAATTTCATTTTTCATCAATTATAAGTATTTAAATTTCTTGCAGGATCGTAATTGTCTGTCAGCATACTGATTCTGTTGCCTTTTTGTACATATTCTTCTTGACATGTGATATACCGAGTAAAGTGCAGTGTGCGTTAACTGGTTGAGTGCCCTTATGCTATTCTTTTCAGGAAGTGCATCTGGAAATGGCTTGATTTTCGCATTCAACTTCTCGCAACCTATTTCTCTCAAGGCTGGAAAAAATGAAATTGCTCTTTTGAGTATGACTGTTGGCTTGCAAGTGAGTATCGTACTTTTGACTAGTCTTCAAATACGCAGTTCCATGGCATTATTACTTTGCTATACCATTCTCTTGTGCCATTTCGCTGCACCCATGCCCTATTGGCAAATACTGACCATTTCAATTATCACTTATATTCCCTCATGCAATTCTTATTTGCAGAATAAAGGTTCGCCAACTGTGTTTGACCATCTTGTACTGAAACTATTTTATTGATGAAAAAAACTACCATATGCAGATGATAAAATTGGTGGAGTTGAATCGAGAATACTTATATTCAAGTACCTGAACCACTAATCATTTCAATGAACACTCATGTTTCCCGCACTTGATTCTTATCTGCAGAATATTGGTTAGCTAAAGATGTTCGGGCATCTATTGTGGAAGCTGTTTTATTGATGAAAACAGCTATTTTTTGTAGGTGATAAATTCTGTTAAGTTGAATGAAAAGGGCCATGCCTATCGAGTCTATTGTTGTTAAATTGGCTTTCACCTGTCTTTTATATTTTGCGGTCCTCCGTTCTGTATATGTTGAATGAGAAAATCACATTATTCCCTAGACTAGAGGCTGAATTGCTGGAGTTCACACCCTTAAAAGAGTCCTTGGGGCAGGTTTTGGTGTAAATTTTGTGCACTTTCATTGTAAACTTTGTGTAGATTCTATTGATGATCAATGTAAAGCAATCAATTACCCAAAAAATATGAAATCTGTTAGATTGAATCATTTCTCTGTGTTTTGGGGTATTTGGAAGGAAAGAAGTAGAAGAGCTTTTAATGGGATAGAGGCACAAGATAGGTTGATAGCAGACAAATGGACAAGGAAGTTGTCTTTTTGGCATACAAAAGTGTATAGGAAGGGAATCATGGTTTCGTAAACATGATTGATTTTATTTCATGTTCATGATCTTTTGTACATAGTTGATATTTTGTACTTTTGCACCTACTTGGTATTCAATAATATATATTTTATTTGAAGTTCAAAAAAAGTAGCTGAAGCTTCTAATTTTTTTCCTCTTAAAGTTGACTCTTCTCTCATCATGTCACCTTATGTTTTCAGAATGCGGGGCCATTCTATGAATCGTGGGGAGCAGGATTAACTAGTGTGAAAATTAAGGGCTTTAAAGCTGGAATATTGGATTTATCGTCTTCAAATTGGACTTATAAGGTGATCCACTCCTCATTGGCTTGATCTTACGGAGTTTATATGATTACTTTATTGAGACATAATAGATAAACTATGCAAACATATTATTACCTTTTAAATTTACTCCACCAGTTGAAGTTTGTTAACTTCATGTTTGTGATTGTTTCTACAGCTGATCAGTACGAGCTGCACCTTCGTTTTTTATCTTTGAAATGTTTTTTCCCTTGTTATGTGTTGCTGTTTGCTTTTCTGATCAGATTGGGTTAGAGGGAGAAAGCCTCGGAATTTACAAGGGAGATGGTTTGAGCAGCCCTTACTGGGTATATGCCTTGAACCCACTGAAGTACCAGCCCCTCACATGGTACAAGGTAATTAAATGCGGGCAATCTCTTTCCCTCATCGCATTAACCTTTTTTAGGTTGCAAAGGAGGACGTGGCCTAGAAGAAGTAGGAGAAGTGGGAAATAAATGCAGTGTGAGGAGTGTCAAAAGGACAAAAGTCTTGGTCGAGTGCCACCACAGCCGACACTTTTGCCGCAATAACCTATTATTGACTTTTTTTGCAAGACGTACCAATATGTTGAATCTGCTATTGTCCTTTGCCCTCTGCAGGCTGTTGTGGATCCTCCATCTGGAGATGAGCCTGTCGGGCTTGATATGCTTCATATGGGCAAAGGACTTGCTTGGTTAAATGGGGAGTCTATTGGAATATACTTCCCCATGAAAAGCTCCGAGCGTGACGAGTGTGTTAAAGAGTGCAATTACCGAGGCAAATTCAGCCCCAACAAATGCAGCACTGGTTGTGGAGAACCTACTCAGAGATGGTAAATCATTTGAAACCTTTTAACCTTGTTTCTTTGGTTTATCATGCCACAGAGTGCAGCGCATGAAGCCCATCATTTCATTTTTCTTGTCATTTTGAACTGAATTCCCATACATGTGACAGGTATCACATCCCAAGATCATGGTTTAAGCCATCTGGGAATGTTCTTGTTATATTCGAGGAGAAAGGTGCTGATCCATCAAAAATCAAATTCTCAAAAAGAAAAACCTCAACCATATGCTCTTCAGTTGCAGAGGATTACCCCTCCATGGATGTTGAGTCTTGGATCGGGGATGGAGATGTGAATACGGAGGATAAAGGAGCAAAAGCGCACCTGAAATGCCCTGAGAATACTAAAATATCTAGTGTGAATTTTGCAAGCTTTGGGAATCCTGCAGGATCTTGTGGATTATATACCTTGGGAACCTGCCACGATCCTGCATCCACATCTGTTGTTGAAAAGGTAATCATGTCACTTGGAATGTTCTAAACTCTCTAGGAGGATATCTTAGTTCTTACCCTTTTTCTATCATATCATTCACTGGTAGCTGAGTTGATTTGTTCTCATTGAAGAGTTGCTGATCTTTTTGCGATGTAAAAGGTCTGGTTGCTGAGAGTCTTACGATAATGCTGACTGTTACCAATTTGACACTGTCCTAGTATTATGCTAGACATCAGCAAACTTATTTCATGAAAAAAGTCGTGCTCTCTCACTTTCTTTATGATGCCTTGGCTGGAGTTTGGACATTGCATTTCATTGCTGTGTTACACATTTCAAAAAATGCTTCAACTTGCTGCAGGTCTGCCTGAACAAGAATGAATGTACAATCAAACTTACAGGAGAGAATTTCAGTAAAGATTTGTGTCTTGGCATGGCAAAGAAACTGTCTGTGGAAGCAGTTTGCCGCTGAAGCTGGAGCAGATTGGGCCTATTGGAGAGTGACATTCACATACCAGATATAGCAGCAATCATCGGCATTATCAAAAAATGTTCTTGCAAAATTTGTTTTCTTCTGTATAATCTTATAATGGAAGAGTTAAGAACTTGCCCGGGGGCCTCCGTCTTTCAGCGTATACCCTGAGAAGTGCAAACTATGATGTAAACATTTGAGACTGCAGCATTTGCAGTGTCAGATTCTCTATGCAGTAAATAAGTCTCTCAATGAAGAGCTGTAGATCAAGAAACTGAACTCTCTCTGCAAAATTGTCGTTACAGGTCGGGAAAGAAACTCACCAAGAGGAAACAAGAATGTAATTTCTTTTCAGCTGGTGTTTGTTGTGCTTATCATTTTTCTTCCGTTTGATGGGTGGGTTGTCCCTCTAATACACATAAACCCGAGAAGCGAGACTTTGTTGGGTTACTGATTTTATTTGAAACAGTTTGAGCAACATATTATTCCAAACAGGCTCGTTGAGAGAAGGAAAGACAGAGGAGGAATAAAACAATCTGTCTTTCACATTTCTTCTTTTTTTCCCCAAAGTTTCACCTTTCCCCATGTAAACGGCTTCAAACAAGCGTCTTGCTACTATCATGGGCTCCTTCTCCCTTCTCTTATCCCGTGCTTTATTGACTTCTTTTTTCTTGGCCTAGCAGTTTAGTGCTGGCCGTGTTTAGCCTCGCGGCTGTGTCTTTGTATTAGATGTCAAAACAGTTCACTGAGTGTCAAATGCACACCTTAGATGATTGCCCTTATACCTAGAGAAACAATAGGGTTGGATTAAATCATATCAAACGAAGGCTTGACAGATCATTGGCTAACCCACAATGGAGACTTGCTTTCCCTAAAGCAGGAGTGATTCATTTAACTAGCAATAAGTCAGATCATAATCCCATCCTCATGAAACTTTGGCTAGAAAATCTGAGTACACCAAAACCATTTAGATTCGAATATGCATGGATTAGAGATGCTAGTAGTATTCAAGTGGAAAAATATTCTTGGTCCCATGAACCTTCTGGTTCAAAATCCTATAGATTCAGCAGTAAACTAAGGAATACTAAAGAAGCTCTAAAAATTTGGAATATAGAGCACTTTGGTAATTGTGATCAAAACATAAATTCATTAACTGCACAACTAGAAATCATCCAGGATCAACCACCCACTAAAGCAAACATTGATAAAATAAGGCATGTACGAAAAGAACTAGACGAGAAATTGCTTAGGAAAGACTTAATCTGGCATCGAAAGTCAAGAGAAGACTGGATAAAGGATGGAGATGCAAATACAAAATTCTTTCATTTGTCGACTTTAATTAGAAAGCGACAAAACTATATACACTCAATTAAATCATACAATAATAATTGGATCCAAGATCAAACGGAGGTAGGGAACTACTTTAAAAATAAATTTCAAGAAGTATTTAGTACTTCAGAGCCTAAGTTTCCAGAAAATTTGGAGAATTTAATAGCCCCTGTATAACAAAAGAACAAAATAATATATTGCTAACTTTACCTGATGAGTTAGAAATTGAACAAACCCTAAAATCAATGCCCTTGATGAAATCTCCAGGTCCTGATGGATTTTTAGCAATTTTCTATAAAACTTATTGGAAAATCATTAAAACAACATTTTATTAATGCAATTCAAGCCTTCTTTAGGACTAGATATCTTTTAAAAGAATGGAATGCCACCTTTTTAGTCCTCATTCCCAATTCACATCGCGCAATATCCTTTAGGGATTATAGACCAATTAGTTTAACAAATGTGTGCTACAAGGTAATTTCTAAAATCGTAGCAAATAGACTTAAACCCCTCCTACCAAGCCTCATTTCTCCTAATCAAACAACCTTCATTGAGGGACGGTGGATTAATGAAAATGGAATCCTAACTCAAGAAGCATTGCATACAATGGAGAAGTCTAGATCACGAAGAGGATGGATAGGCATAAAAGTTTACTTCGAAAAGGCTTTTGATAAAATGGAGTGGTCTTTTATCTTTGCTATTCTACATAGTTTTGGTTTTCATAATAAATTTATACACTGGATTTCCCAATGCGTGTCAACTTCTTCTTTCTCAGTACTCCTAAATGGTTCCCCACATGGATTATTTAAATCTTCAAGAGGGCTTAAACAGGGAAACCCTATCTCTCCTTGTCTATTTGTGCTTGGAATGGAAGTGTTTTAAAGAATGATGTATAGGGCTAAGTATAAAAAAACCATTAAAGGAATTAAAATTGCTAGAGTGGGGCCACAAATAAATCATCTTTTATTTGCTGATGACTTATTATCTTCTCTCATGCCTCTTTAAATGAAGTCTCCAAGTGTAAAGACATCCTACAGAAATTCTGCTCATGGAGTGGTCAATCTGTGAATTTCACAAAATCTGGTTTAATTTTTTTGGAGAGCTTAAGTCCAGCCATGAAAAATAAAATAAAAGGTCTTCTGGGAATGAAAAAGTTACCTAAAAAATCGGCATACCTTGGAAATCCACTCCAAGTAGGCAAGAAAAAGTCCGAGTCTTTTGAATATCTTTTAGATAAAATAAAGGGTAAATCATCAGCTTGGAAAAGCAAATCTCTTTCTCAAGCTGGTAGAGCCACTTTAATAAGGTTTGTCATTAATTCCATTCCCTTATATACAATGTATTTGTTCAAATTACCTGTAAGAATAAGCAAAAAAATTGATGCCCATGCTAGAAAGTTCTTTTGGGGTTGTTCAGAAGATAAAAAACACTATTTCGCTCCAAAAAGTTGGGAGTTCGTATGCCAACCCAAATCTTGTGGAGGTCTAGGCCTTAGAAAAGCTCAAGATTGTAATAAAGCTATGTTGTCCAAAATGGCTTGGATGGTAACTTGCAACACCAACAGCTTGGCTACACAAGCCTTTAAAGCCAAGTACGACAATTTTCTGCAATCTGTCAATCGCCCATCCCAATCCTCCTCGCAGGTATGGAAACAATTAAATTGGTGTAAAGACAATTTAAAAAGAGGTGCCCTCAAATTGATAGGAGATGGTTTGACTACAAATGTATGGTCAGATCCTTGGGTCATTAGGAACGAAAATTACTTAGCTAAACCTGCTGAGGGCATTTCTACTGTACCAGAAATCAAAGTTAGAGAGCTCATTCTCTTTTATCCTAAGAGATGGAATGAGGACTTGGTTTACAATTTATTTGAAACTTAAACTGCAAAAAACATATTATCTATGCACTTAACAAATGGCCAGCAAGAAGACCAGTTTATCTAGGCTCCAAATCAAGCTAGAAACCATACAATTAGATCCTTTTATTTATTAGATCAGCAATATAGGTTTGATTACTCAAATAATTCCTTTTGGTGTGCTCTTTGGAATCTTAAACTCCATAAGCGATTTAAACTCCATCTATGGAGAATGGCAACTGATTCCCTTCCCTGGTCCCATCTAGAGGAACATACTTGTCCTTTATGTGGGACTAGCTCTGATGATTTTGCACATCTATTCATAGATTGCATTTTCAGTTGTGTTGGATGGCGGGAATCTCCTTGGAAGATTTGGCACTTGCCCATTGCTTCCAAATCACCCAAAGATTTGGTAAATTTGATTTGTAATCCACCTTTCGTTAAGAGTAAATCGCAGGAAGCACTTAATTTTTCCCTTTATGGTGCAGTACTTTGTTACTATCTATGGTCTTTGAGAACTCAAGCTTTACATAAAAAGATTGACACAGTTGTCTTCGATTTGTTGCAATGATCACAAGAATTTTTAATGAACACTTGTCTGCACAAAAACCTAACATTGGTGGAGGTTGGTCAAGACATTCTTTGCCCAGTGTTGGGAATATGTCTAATGCAAATCACTGTGCTGTAGGGGAAAATTCCTCAGCAAATTGGATTGAAATCAACTGCGATGCTGCTTGCTCTCCTGCAATGGTATGTTTTGCCGGAATTGCCTCATGTAGCAAGACTCCAATTTTTCATGGTCTAAAAAATATCATCCTTGTTCCCACTTTCAAGTAGAGGCCAAAAGTGTTTTGCTAGCATTCCAAGTAGCAGCTGTACAAGGTTGGAAGAACATTAAATGTTTCACTGACTCAAGAACTGTTGTGCAAGCCATCCTTGGTCATGTGCAGATATCATGGGAGATTAGGAATATTATCTTAGATATTAAGCTCAATTCTACATGCTTTGAAGCTTGGAACTATCAATGGATCCCTAGGAAAGAAAATTGGATAGCGCATAACTTCTCTCAGTGGGGTATTAGAAATAGTCCAAATGGTTTTTGTATCTTTAAGCAATGAAACTTAACATTTTAGGTTTGCTATATAATGACAAATTACTCGGGAAAAAAAAAAGGCCATAGGTTGGTTTATTGAGAGCAAAGGAAAAGAGGCAGAAGTATATTTTGATATAGAGTGATTCGGGCTGAAAACTTCTATATAAAGCAGCCAAAACAAATGGGACATGAGACATGATTCAGCTTGCATCTGAGTTCTCGAGTCCCATTTTCGGGGTGTGTCGGTGTCTTTTTGTTCGTTGGCAGTGCTTTCCATATGGTGAGCCTGCTAGTAGTGCCAACTGAAGTCGGAATACTTGAAATCACAATTGGTTATGACATGTACAGAGATTCATTCTCTGGAAGCTCCGTTCTTTTTTTTTTTTTTTTTAAAGCTTTTCAAATAGATATCGTAGCCCTTTTCTGTTGATCTTTGTAATACTGGTAGATTTAATGTTCTTGGCATATGCTGTAGTTTTCTTTGTTCTTGATGTACATGTGTAGAATTTTGATTTCAAACCATGAATATAACCTGTTTTCTTCTGTGCTGAAGATGCCAAAATGTCTGCTGAAGTGCGCTTTGATCTGTTCCAACCCCGAATGACACTAAGTCGTGTGAATCTTCTCTAATAATGATAGTTTATTTTACCAAATTTATGAACACTCATAAGTTAAGATAGGTTCCTATATCTACAAAATCATGTATATATGGATTTTGAGCTGAACCAACCTTGATATAGAACAATATAGAATAGGTTCAATGTCGATAACTCTGTGTAACTTTCGAAATTCTTAACCTAAAATCGTTTAAAGTTGATCCAAATGGCTTGAAAATGAGATGTAACCCCACTTCCAATAATCATAGATTTCCCCTGGCTATGTTATTCCTAATAATGTCATCATTTGTCCCTTAACTGTTAGATGTAAAGCACTGCCATTGGCAATGTCCATTCGCGATAGTGAACTGTAGTGCTGACAACAGCTGAAGATACCAACTTGGAGCATTCCATTTTCCAACCATTGAAACGACATTTGGTATAAAGGAATTGCTCGTCGTTTTGGCACTGGACGCAGGACGTTGAATCTTTCACTGAGAAGTGCCCCCAATAAAGAATGACCATCATAGCTGCTCTTCTCGTCAGGCTCCACCGCTGAGCTCCTCTACCTCTCCATTTCTAGGGTTTTGCACCCACTCCACGAACATTGTCATTCGCTCTTGAACCTGGAACACGATCCTTATCATGAGAACTCTCTTCCTTTTCCTTCTCATCTCGTGGATCCTCATTCTGTCTCCTCAACCCGCCCATGCATGGAAGAAAGACGAGTTCAGGAACTGCAATCAGACCCCATTTTGCAAACGCGCTCGTGCCCGGAAACCCGGGGCCTGCTCCCTCATTGCCACCGATATCTCGATCTCCGACGGCAACCTCGTCGCTAAGCTGATTGGAAAGAACCGAGAAGACCCGGCAAATGATCAAGAAAACACAGATCCGGTCAAGCCCTTGATTTTGACCCTCTCCGCCTATCAAGATGGCATATTGCGGATTAAGATCGACGAGGACCAGACCCTGGGCCCGCCCAAGAAGAGGTTTGAGTCCCCGATGTGATCCTTCCCGAATTCGAGGCCAAGAAGCTGTGGTTGCAGAGGATACTGAAGGAGAAAATTGGGGGCGACTCGGAGCTCTCATCTATCGTGTACCTGAGTGAGGGGTATGAAGCCGTGCTCAGGCACGATCCTCTCGAGATTTACGTGCGTGAGAAGTCCAGCGGAAATAGGGTACTGTCTATGAACTCTCATGGGATGTTTGATTTCGAGCAGCTGAGAGTGAAGAAAGAAGACGAGGATTGGGAGGAGAGGTTCAGAGGGCACACTGATACAAGGCCCTATGGCCCCCAATCTATTAGCTTCGACGTCTCCTTCTATGGAGCTGATTTTGTTTATGGGATACCCGAACATGCAACTAGCCTAGCCCTTAAGCCGACTCGAGGTCCGGGTATCGACTACTCTGAACCATATAGGCTGTTCAACTTGGACGTCTTTGAGTACATACACGACTCACCTTTCGGGATTTACGGATCCATCCCCTTCATGATTTCTCATGGAAAATCTAGAGGGACTTCTGGTTTCTTTTGGTTGAATGCAGCCGAGATGCAAATTGATGTTCTTGGTGAAGGGTGGGATGCTGAGTCGGGCATTTCATTCCCATCTTTGGGGAATCGGATCGATACATTTTGGATGAGCGAGGCAGGGATTGTAGACACGTTCTTCTTCGTGGGCCCTGGTCCCAAGGATGTTGTGAGGCAGTATACAAGCATAACCGGTACCCCTGCTATGCCTCAGCTCTTTGCCACGGCCTACCACCAATGTAGGTGGAACTATAGGGACGAAGAGGATGTAGAGAATGTAGACTCTAAGTTCGATGAACATGACATCCCTTATGATGTCTTATGGCTTGATATCGAGCACACTGATGGGAAGAGGTACTTCACGTGGGACAAGGCACTGTTCCCGAACCCTCAGGAGATGCAGAGGAAGTTGGCTGCTAAGGGACGGCACATGGTGACTATTGTCGATCCTCACATCAAGAGGGACGATTCATACTTTTTGCACAAAGAGGCAAGCAAATTGGGTTATTATGTTAAGGATGCGACTGGGAAGGATTATGATGGTTGGTGCTGGCCGGGGTCTTCTTCATACATTGATATGTTGAGTCCTGAGATCAGGTCGTGGTGGAGCGAGAAGTTCTCCTATGAGAATTATGTGGGATCAACCCCCTCATTGTACATTTGGAATGACATGAATGAGCCTTCTGTTTTCAATGGTCCTGAGGTATGCTGTTTTAGATTGTTCTCTTTCCCCTTTGAATACGTGCTTTTGTTACGCTTGTTCCGTATGCCACCGTTGTTTACCTACAATCAGTCAGTGGTTACTAATGGTCTTTGAGTGATCCATTGCAAATCAAGAATAACAGGCATCACAACTTATAGGTGTATGAGCCATATCCAAGTCTTTATAGGATGGTCCATGCTAGTTTGGCTTTAGAGATGAAACTTAATGGTTACTGCAGTGAGTCCATTAATGGGTGACATATTCAAAATAGACGTCGTCCTGAGCTAAGTTTGTCCTTCGAGCTTCTGATGGAATGGCAGCAGAGATTAAGAGTTCTGTTCCCTCCAGTTCTTCATTACTTTCCTGATGCTAATATACCATCTAATGTTTTGTTCATTATGTTGTCTTTCAAAATATAAGAAAAATCTGACTAATTAAAAGTCGATCTACTGAATGTTACTTGTCTTTGGCATAAATTTTTTTGAATGGTTGAAGTATGCTTTTCTGTTATTCAAGAGGTTGTAATTCTTTAATGTCGCTGTGGTTATTACCTTTAATACAAGACATTATCTCAAGGCTGGCCTTAAAAAGCAGAAATGGAACTGTTATGTTGCTCAAACTTTTTTTTACAAATTATTATAAAAAAATTACTTTAAAGAGTCATTGTAGAGACAGCGTCTCCATGGTCTTGGAAAACTCAAATGTACTTTCCACCAAGACCACCTCCTCAGCCACTGTGACCAACCGCAGTTTGTATTACTGACCAATTTCCAATTGCCATTCGACATTCATGAAAGATTCAATTATCTGGGTAACTTTTTCAAGCTAATTTGGAAATGACAACTAAGCACAGTATAATGATTGTTTGAGAATAATCTTCAATGCATGCTATGAAAGGATTGTATTGTAGCTTCTTTGAGGAGTAACAGCCAAAAGGAAGTCTAACGTCCGTGATAGAAAGAAGATAGCTGAAAATTACTGGTGAATAAAATTCAGGTGTCGATGCCAAGGGATGCTTTACATGTTGGAGGTGTGGAGCATCGCGAATTACACAATGCATATGGATACTATTTCCACATGGCAACAGCTGATGGGCTTGTAAAACGAGAGGATGGAAAGGACCGGCCTTTTGTCCTCTCTAGAGCTGTTTTTGCTGGGAGTCAAAGGTATGGAGCAATCTGGACTGGAGATAACTCTGCAGAATGGGATCACCTGAGGGTCTCTGTTCCGATGGTGTTGACTCTTGGTCTGACTGGAATAACATTTTCTGGTAAGCATGATTTTCCTATATGCAAAATTGCTCCAGGTTCTTTTTTCCTTGTTTCATATAGATATCTGGCTATTATCTTTTAGGTGCTGATGTTGGTGGGTTTTTTGGAAACCCTGAGCCTGAGTTATTAGTTCGCTGGTATCAGCTTGGTGCCTATTATCCTTTCTTTCGAGGACATGCCCATCATGACACGAAAAGACGGGAACCTTGGTTGTTTGGGTAGGTTTTCCATTTACAGTTCTTCCTTTATCTTTTCTCCATTTTCCCCCGAAAACATCTGCAAAAAATATGGATGACCCTAGTTTCTGTTTTCCCTTTTTTTTTTTTTTTTGGCTTGAAGCCCTAGTTTCTGTTTTTATGCATAACTATTTTCTTCATTTCAGTTTAAAAAACACAAAATAGATGAGAAGTATTGCCTTATCTCTTGTGTTAAAGAAAAGTAATAATAGGTCTTATAAAGGCATTCAAACATATTTTACCCTTGTCTTCTATGCTTTTAAGAAGTTGAGAATTTAAGAAAAAACTAGAAAGATATTTTCCCAGTTGTCTGAGACCAAATGTGAGCTTTCTTAAGCACCAGATATGTTTCTAGAAACAATGACAGTTCTTACCAAAAGAACATTTAGGATTTTAACTTACTATATAGCACTTTTTTTGCCAAATAACTTACTATATAACACGTTACTATAATTTTAGATGTCATTGCAGTAATTTTCCTACTGCCGGTTTCTGCTGTCATTCTTGTATCCTAATTGGTATTCAAATTTAAATTTGATGTAGAGAGAGGAATACGGAGCTCATGAGGGAAGCAATCCATGTGCGATACATGTTGCTCCCCTACTTCTACACGTTGTTCAGAGCGGCAAACACGAGCGGTGTTCCACTTCTGCGCCCTCTGTGGATGGAGTTCCCTTCTGATGAGGCCACTTTCAATAATGATGAGGCCTTCATGGTTGGGAACAGTCTTCTGGTCCAAGGCATTTTCACTGAGGTCCTCTTTCATTTATTTATTTTATAGTTTAGGCATATATTAGTAGTAATATGTGATCTTAATGCTTTTATTTTGAAACTGGTTTTAAGTGATGTGTGCTTGACTGGGCAGGGAGCTAAACATGTGTCGGTCTACTTGCCTGGGAAGCAGTCCTGGTATGATGTCAGGACAGGAGCCACATACTCTGGTGGCTCAACTCATAAGTTAGATGCTTTGGAAGAGAGCATTCCAGCTTTCCAGAGGGCCGGAACCATCATTCCCAGGAGAGATCGGTTCCGTCGTAGCTCAACACAGATGGTCAATGATCCCTATACCCTGGTATGCATTTTTTTTTTAGCCAACTGCTTATCATTTTCATGAAACGTCTCTTCTGCTATTCTGTTGGCTGTAAAGTAGCTGGATTTCAGATCTAGTAATGGTGTGAAGCTTGTCCAAACTTGGATGTAGTAATTTTTGACAGATACCCATTGAGAATGGAGTGTCCCCTGCTGTAGCATTCTGTTTTATTAATGAGAACAAATTTACTTATACAAAAAGACTAGCTGGATTTAAGCAGTATAAATCTATCCAGCTTTTCTGTTGATTTTTCTATTTAAAAAAGAAAAAAATAAACTGTCCAGTTGAGCTAAGGCGCTTGCTGGATTATACTTACTTCAGAAAGTTCTGATAGGATGAGAATTCTATTTGTTTTCTAAAAAACTGTGAAACAGAAAAAAGATAAGACGAGCTCGTTTTTCAAGTAATAATGTATGAAAGCCAGAACTTTTCTCCAAAACTGACTCGAGATTAGGTTACTGTTTGGTATATTGGAATGTAAAATAACTGCAACTCCAATATCCATATTACCATAACCAATTGGTCATCGTGCGCTTGTATTTTACTTGGTCAATCAACTTAAGATTATCCCTTTTGCAGGCTTCTTATTGGTGTTAGTTGAGGTGTTGCTCTGTAGTTCGAAAAATGAAAACTTGCCATGGAAGGTAGTGCAGTGTCTGAAAAATCCTTTTTAATATTCAAAACGCATGAACAGTTCAGAAATTATCACTCTGTGTAGGGGTTTGTGCTATGTTATAATTTGACCTACAAATAATACCCCCATTGAACCTTATGGTTTTCATATGTAGCAGGACTCTGCTATGATCCCAGATCATATATTTGAAGCAGTCTTTGTTGCTTCTCTGTCTCATTTTTGAACCCTTCTGACTTGGGATTTGTTTTCTGTCTCTCTTCAGGTGATAGCTCTAAACAGTTCCAAGGCAGCTGAAGGAGATCTGTACATCGATGATGGTAAGAGCTTTGACTTCAAGCAAGGGGCGTATATCCATCGGCGTTTCGTGTTCAAAGATGGAAAGTTGACATCCTCAAATGCTGGGACCGTACCTTCTGGTAAATTGAGGTTTAACACAGACTGTTCCATTGAGAGGATAATAATTCTCGGACATGCAGCAGGACCCAAGAATGCCCTCGTCGAGCCCGAGAATCGGAAGGCTGAGATTGAGTTCGATCCACTTCAGCTTCATGGAAGGAGTGGTGGACCTGCTGTTCTGACCATTCGAAAGCCCGGTGTCCGGGTTGCCGATGATTGGACCATAAAAATTTTGTAAGAACCTTGATAGCCTTACCAAACTTATCATCAATTCAGTCCGGAACTAGGTTCCTGTGTCTAGATATTGTCTTTTTATCAAATGAAAAGATTTAGTCTTCTTTTCTGCTTATTAACGTTCATCTTTAGATGGATCAAGTGTGTGTGTGAGAGAGAGAGAGAGAGAGCGCTAGAAGTTGAGATTGGTGAGTGAGAGTTGCTATCTTACTGATGCAAGTTGAGGTCCCACACCGTAACTCTGATGCAAGGTTTTCATTGGAAGTCTCGTCTCCCTCCCTTTGGTATGACTTTCACTCGAATGGGAATGCAGTACAGGTCATGATTACAATATGAACACGACAAACATGGTTTCAACATTTTCTTCGTACCGATGGAGCAGGCCCCAACCCATGTTGGTTTTAGTCTTGGTCAAGCATGGCAGATAAAGATAATAGAAGTGCATCGCTTTTCAATTTTTTTATGTGGATCTTCACATATGAATTAAGCAAATTGCATGCCCAGGGCAGTGATAACTTTAGGCGCTACTGATTCTGTATTTTACACGCGCGCGCACCCACACATGTATGTAATGGACAATCATGTAGCTATAGGCTTGATCTTTTTCAGATTTGCATCTTCTAAAGCTTATCTTTCAGAACGAACAAATCCTGTGCAAAATGTTCAACCATCCAGGCTCCAGCATATTGCTATGTATGTGTATAAAGTATACAGTATATGTACTATATATATGTATATATATTCGAACCCACCTCACCAATCAGTATCAGAGAAAGGGATCACACAGAGCCCTCAGCTTATAAATTCCACTATCAGTGGCTGGAGCTTTCAGCTTCTCCGTCACTACTACTGTAATGGCTGCTCTCTGTCTCTCATACTTACTTCAATAATTTATAATGAAGAAAATCATTCATTACATTCGAAAGCAACCAACCGAACGAACAAACACACACCACTTTTTTTCCCTTTTCAAAGGGAATAAGGATTCTACTTTGGTTGGCTGCTTTCTCCCAATTATTCAATTTAACACGGTGTGTTTATTCGCTTACACTTCTACGTGCCATTTTGATCTTTAAATTCCTCAACCCCACCCCCCCAAATCCATCTTTCTTTTTTAGTTTTTCGAATTATGTTTTCCCATTTTCCACGCTGGACATTATGAAATTGGCACAGACCTCCGATCCACTAACAGAGGCTCAGAGGTCTTCAACTTTTCTTGTGATGCGAAGAAATGTTGAAGTGTGGTGTTTTGTGGAAGGGACGGGTCAATTTGTCAAGTTGATTAGACTCTTTTCAGTGGATTCTAAAATCTTAATTTTAATATTTTTATATCGTAGGGCATCCGATAATTATTCCATAGCCTCGCACATACATGTGCAATCACACAATGCATGGCAAACTCAAAAGTTCAAACCGGCATTAGAGAATTTGAATTATGGATGAGAAGGACACTAATTTTTTTCCCCTTAATAAAAGTAGAGATCTAGAGGTGAAATTTTCACTTTATGATGGGTTGAATTATTGCTTGATATCCTTCCTTCCATGCTGTGATTCTTAGAGAGAAAATTCCACAACTAGTGCTACTAAGTTGACAATTAGGGATATAATTTATGAATTAATTAATATAAAGGGGGAGAAAAAGGGAAAGTTTTCAAAGATGTTTCAAAGGTATATATGAATAGAGAATGCTAATAATGATCCGATGACCGAAATTCCCCATCTTATGAATTCGATTCTACTGCCTAATCAGCATAATAATAATAATAATAATAATAATAATAATCATTAACACAAGCCAGCCACAATATTATCCCTCTTACAATTTGCAGCAGACTTCCTAGTAACCTGTTCTACTACTGCTCGAGAACTCAACCGCAACAATTCCTTTGTTTAGTAGGCTCTTCCAATTCAAATTTGAACTAACCAGCTTCTAAATCTCAGATATCATACATCAAAAAAAAAAAAAAAACAAAAAGAAGACTGCAGAAAGAAAGGAGGAGAAAGAGAGACAGAGTTAGAGGAATCAACCATCTTTATGCATGGTGGGTTGGTGGTACAATGACCTCGTGCTTGATGTCCATAAATACATATATATATATATATAGACACACACACACAGACATACATGCATATCGGGCTCTGACTCTGAGTTCCACTCCTTTAATTATGCTCATAATACTAGCTATGGATCGTTTTTAGGTTTATATTTTTCATAATCGACAAACAGCACAGAAGCACGGCTCGATCACAGTCATCTTATGCTATTTGTGTGTATAGACCAAGATTATATCTAAAATTTGGATGTGTGTGTGTGTGTGTGTGTAATATAACTCTTCGTGATCCAAATTATATTCAATCTTCGGTGGCTGGTTGGTTGGTGATAGAAAAGAAAGAAAGGGAAAGGGTTTGATGAGCATTTGTGCTCTTCTTTCAACAAAGGATGGAGAGAAGAGAAGCCAGCCGTGCAGAGCAGGCGAGAGATATATCCCAGCACATCGCCACCAACCACTCTTTATGATAACATATGCATACCTTTTTTATATATATATATATATATAATATATTAAGGCAGAAGAGTTAAAGGGGTTTAATAAAATCTCCCGTCAACAAGAATCGAATCATGAACTTCTTAATTTTAACTAGTCAAACGTGATATTATTATACTAAATGCTAGTTGTTATAATATTTTTGAATAAGTTTATAATGACAATATTCATTCCCCATTATTTAATTATCCAGTTATAGCTTTTGTGCTCTTTCTCTAGCAATATTTTATGAAAAAAAAAATTAGTTTTTAATGATTATATTCTCCCGTTAATTAATTGAGTGTCGCTTGCTTTCTCTGACTGTCCTTTCATTTCCATCTCTCTTGGGAGCCTCTCTTTCCTTCCACATATATATAGAGAGAGAGATGAGCTGATCTCTACAGAGCAAACCGACGCAAAAATCTGTATTCTCTGCTCTCCCTCCTTAGACAAAGCTAGCTAGCTAGCTAGAGGAACCACCATTACATTGCATACTCATTGCACCAGCAGGTACAATTAATATATATGGTCTTCATGCATCCTGCCCTCCTCCATTTTTCTCTTTTCTTTAAAAAAAATTGTTTTTTTGGTAGATCTAGGTCACTGGCTAACGGGGTTGGCTTTAAGTGAATGCGTTGATTATCTGCAGACTCCAACTTCTTTGGAATTTTCTTATTGGTAAGGATTAATATAACAAGTTTTTCTTTTTCTCCAATCAATCGCTCACCCTATTTTCAGAAGATTTTAAATGGTCATATATTATAGTTACTGTGATATTGAAAACTACATGCATGCTTAAACCTTTTTTTTTTCATATATGGTCATATGCTTTTATTTTTTGGGGTTATATATATATATATATATACACACACCCGCATATCAAGTTTTATTTATCGGAAAGAGAAGAAAAATAAAATCTTATTTGAGGTTTTTAGATGTTTCCGCGAAAAATGAAATGCAAGTGTGAAAAGGGGCAAACGACAAAAGGTTGACGAGTGTTTGAAAAGAAATGATCGGGTCAAGATCGTGGGAGTGGAAAATCTTTCTTTAATTAACTACACCAATTAAGTCACGTGCCCTTTTTATATTTGCCCTTTTCCGTCTTTTTGGATTATTTATTGTTAAAAAAGATTTAAGACGGTGGAAAAGTGAAAGTCCGACGGATTCTACTGTTGATAAAAGTTTTAAAAGAAAAGGGTTAACAGACAAGCCAATCACTTCTTTCTTTCTCATCTTAAATAAAAAGTCTATATTAGGAGTTTCGAATGTTTTTCTCACCACTTTATATTAAAAAATTCAAAAAAAATATTGGCTATTTATGTTTGAATTAAGTCTATTCATTAAAAATGAAACTCTATTAATCATAAATTTTAAAAATTTTCGGCTGAATAAAAAGTGTAGATCCTTGTTGATGAAATCGACAGGGCTGAACTGCAATACCCGTCGAACTAAAGGGGTGTTAATGTAATTATTTGGACATCTGGGGAGAGATTCCGGTCGGTAGAATAAATACCGTTGCAAATACCTGTTTTTCCCTCCATTCTCATCGAAGCCTCCTCCTCTTCCTACTTCTAGTTCGTTCATCTTTTTCTTTTAACATCGAACTTGGCGTCTGAACCCAACGGAGGAACTCGTAGGATCCCAGCCACTGTCTTCAAGTTTTGCCTGTTACACTTGTCTGCCCTGTGGCTCACAAATTCTTGGGAACTCACTGGTCCGTCCTTGCTCTGAATATCAGAACACAGATGGGCGATCATATTCTTGGCATTTCCATCGATATGAGCGACTCCAAGAGATTTGATACCTTTGATGATGATGGTCGCATCAGGAGGACTGGTACGCCTGATACCTGCCAATTCTTTCTCCTTTAATATCAAATTTCATATCATTCAATCTAATGGACTGATGGATTATCATTGGTTTTTCAACTCATTCCTTCTCTGGGTTTCAGTTCAGAACTTACGTTCACTGGCTTTCAGTTCAGTTCAAGTTTATAGATTTCATTGACCAACAGGGACTCTCTGGACTGCAAGTGCCCACATAATAACCGCAATTATCGGGTCGGGTGTGCTCTCATTGGCATGGGCCATAGCTCAGCTAGGATGGATTGCTGGCCCGTCCGTGATGATCATGTTTGCCGCCGTGAGCTACTACACTGCTGTGATCCTTGCTGACTGCTACCGAACCGGTGATCCTGTCTTTGGAAAGCGAAACTACACTTACATGGATTCCGTTCGGTCTATTCTCGGTAATCAATTAAATCCCTAATTATTGGCAAACTCATTTAAAGTTGTCGCTTTAAGGAAGGGTGATGATATTACAGGCGGAGCTCATGTTCTGACATGCGGTTTAATTCAGTATCTGAATCTCTGGGGGATAATGATCGGATACACTATCGCAGCCTCCATAAGTATGATGTGAGTGGAACTGAAAAATGCTCTGTAGTCTGCCCTTGAACAACAGAAGCAAACGTTTCTTTTTTTTTTTCCTTCTTGTGATGTAACACTCAGTTCATATTCAGGGCCATCAAGCGATCCAACTGTTTCCACGAAAGTGGGGGAAGGAACCCGTGCCATATGTCTAGTAATCCCTACATGATCATGTTCGGGCTCGTGGAGATACTGCTGTCTCAGATCCCCAACTTCGATCAAGTCTGGTGGCTCTCGATCGTCGCCTCGATCATGTCCTTCACTTACTCATCTGTGGGCCTTGCTCTCGGTATTGTCAAAGTTGCAGGTCTGCATTGAATTTCCCATGCACGAAGATGAAAGATTGCCAAGAGTAATATGAACTCTTTTCAATTAACGTTTTTCTCTTTTGCTTTGCAATGATATGAGCAGCCAATGGGAGTTTCCGAGGTAGTCTCACGGGTATAAGTGCAATGAGCGTCGGGCAAACGCAGAAGATATGGAGGAGCTTCCAAGCTCTCGGAGATATAGCTTTTGCATTCTCATTCAACTTCATTCTCATCGAAATTCAGGTATATATGATATATATATATATATACATATTTCTGCTTTTGGATTTCTTCCTTATGTGAACAAACGACTTAAGAGTAGAATGAGTAGAGAAAGTCCTCTTCAGATTTCCGAATTCACAAGATATCTTATAACTTAGAAAGTCCTGTGGAATGGGATGAATAAGAGTAAAACTGGCAGACTTATCCAAGATAATGAAGATGTTCATCTTCTCTGCAATTGTAGGACACACTCAAGTCTCCACCATCAGAAGCAAAGACAATGAAGAAGGCAACCTTAATTAGCACGATGACAACTACGATCTTCTACATGCTCTGTGGGTGCATGGGCTTTGCAGCCTTTGGAGACCATGCCCCAGGAAACCTCCTCACGGGCTTCGGTTTCTACAACCCATTCTGGCTCCTTGACATAGCGAATGCAGCCATCGTGGTCCACCTTGTAGGGGCCTATCAAGTCTTCTGCCAGCCCATCTATGCCTTCGTGGAGAAATGGGCAGCCGAGAAGTTGCCAGACAATGAGCTCCTGACCAAGGAGTTTAAAGTCCCAATCCCGGGCCTCTCTCGCTCCTACAGCTTCAATATCTTCAAGCTCATGTGGAGGACCCTTTTCGTTATCTTCACCACCATGATCTCCATGCTGCTACCATTCTTCAATGACATAGTGGGGATCCTCGGAGCACTGGGGTTCTGGCCCCTGACAGTGTACTACCCAGTGGAGATGTACATTCTGCAAAAGAAGATACCCAGGTGGAGCTTCAGGTGGGTGTGCCTCGAGCTTCTCAGCATAGCCTGCCTCGTGGTTTCAGTGTTGGCAGCTGCTGGCTCCATAGCCGGGGTTGCGCTCGATCTCAAGGCCTATAAGCCTTTCGAGATGAAGTACTGAATAGGGGAACTGTTTGTTTTTATTTAGTATGTGGAGTTCTTATGTTGCATAAAATCCCAGGAGGTGAAGGGTGTTTCTTGTCTAAAGGTCTATCTTGGTTTTGAATTGTTTCTGTGGCAGCTCATGGGCCAAGCAAAGAGGAAAAGCAAGAGAGAAGCACCTTTCGGCAGAAAGAGTGGCTTTCCTTGTTCTTTATTCAAATCAAGTTCCATTGCAGCCAAGAAAATATTTGCTCAAAACGCTTGTAAAGATTTTTCTGCATGACTAAGTCTTCAGGTCTAAAGCAGTCGAACCATTTGACAACCATCACAGTGTCCTCTGTCTGATATTCACTTTAAGACAACTGACATGCAAAGGTTTATGCTGAAATAAGGGGGAAAAAGGAGACACCTGCAGTTAGCAAGGCTTTCTTCCATGAGAAACCTTCAGATGCTCTTAAAAGCCCATCCTTTATCTGCACTAACAATGATCAGAGCGATCTTTAGCTTAGCTGTGCTGAACAAGTAGCAAATTGTCACTCGTGTCATGGCCTCCAAAGAGCCCCCGCTCCAAGTGGCAAACAATCTTTAACATATTAATGAGAGTTGAATAAGACAAGTTTATGTGTTTGAACATGAATACATATGAGAGACCAAGACAAGTACAAGAGTAAACAGAAGGGCAACAAGCAGAGGAAGACCCCAGGAATTAAAACACAGAATGAATCGTATAAATATATACCACAACATATCTTAAGTCTTCCGCCAAAAAACAAATGGCCAGATATATAAAATCAAAAATAATGAATGAAGATATACATCACAACTAAAAAAGTGAACAGGACATTGGCATATTGGCTGGGAGCCCCTCCTTAACTGGAATAACAGTCTGGGTCTCAATACTTGCACTGACACGTGAGCTACTCACCTTCGATTGACAGCCCCAAAGAATGGGCAAGTTGCGAGAAATCCCTTTAGAAAGAAGCATGAATGAAATCCTTTACTACAGGTGGAGGTTGCATTTCATCACACAGCCCAAGTTGTCACCTTATAGGGGCTTTCCCAAAAATTAGAACGCTTGCCAAATAGGGTAGCTCGAGCTGAAGCTGAGGTGCTATCATTTACCCCCATGAATATTAAAAGAGTTCTTGTGAACTGAACTTGTTCCAAGCTTCCTGTTACATAAAAGAGCACCCATTTACAATATGCAAGTAAAAGCATTCTCCAGCAATGGTCACTGCCAGAACATGAAGCAAGTACACGAACATATGCTTACTATGTATTTGATGCCTCAGTTCTTTGATTAATGTACCAATATAACGCATACAATGAACTTAGACAGAAGGATTTGGGAACCCATTATGTTTTTGTGGAAGTACCTTAAGCAGGTCAAAAATCTTCTCGGCAATGTACTTCTGCTGAAGATTGGCACCTTTCTGCTGTACCTTATCGGGATGTATACATAGAGTCGCCTTTCTGTAAACTTTTCTAACTGTTGCGGTGGTTATAAGATCAGTCAGAGAAACAGGTTGCCAACCACACTCAGGCCAGAGCACCTGATGATCATTTTAATCATTTAGAAAAACCAATCAAATAAGCAACAGGAAGTTATATCTATGAAGTCAACTTAACCCCACTACTGTCCCTAATAAATATGTTGCAAAGAGGAACAGTAGAATGTGAGTTAACTATCTTCCCATGATTGATCACATAGTTGAATGATCTTCAACTTGAATTCCTCAGTGATCAATAGGTAATAATCATTTCAATGGCATAAGTCTTGCCCCAGAATAAAAGAAAAAAGTCAGATTCTTCATAGAGGGCGATGAATGAGAGAAGCAAAAGAAGATGTTTGTGAACATACATATTGCAAAGTAGAGAGAAGAGCCCGCAAGTTCCCCTCTTTGCCTGTTGCCCAACGCTTTATCTCGATGTCCAATGTTTCAGCAATTCTCTGGAAACAAGACATACGTATAGTGTCAAATACAAATTTAAGGTTGAACTAAATATAGTTGCAGGTTTTTTTCCCAAAAAAGGAATACTGACAGGGAATAGATATACAAGAAAAATTGGCAATTAACCAGCAAAACAGTTAAACAATGTGATATAGAGATGATGAGGAATTCATGCCTATAGCTAAAGAGTAAATAGATGATGGTCGTAAAACCACTCTCAGATAGGCATAAGCATAACAATTAACCTTTACCAAAAAACTGAATAAGCTCCTTACATGTCTCTCGTCCTGTTCCCTCTGTGTCTGAAGGTCTCGCTGGTTCTTCTCAGCAAGGGCCTTTGCCTATATACAACAAAACTTGCTTTACTAAGTAGATTTGGTGACAAGCTTCAAGTTTGGAGGAAAAATGTGCAATATCAATTCAGAAAAATAAAAAGGGAATATAAAAGTACTATATACTTTTCCCGTGCGTGTACGTTAAATTTGTGAATAGGAAAACTTACAGCCCGCTCTTGAGTCCTCTGATGGCGTTCTAATCTGGCTCGTCGTCTTTCTTCAGCCTCACCTTCAACTTCTTGGAATTCTCTTGACGATGCAGCACCTTTTTGCCAAACAAAGAAGTGAAATATTCTTCATATTCAATATAAAATGAGAAAAAGGAAGAAAAAAATAACTAGACCACAAAAATCATATAAACTTAATTTCCATTTCTACTAAAATCAGTACCACTGAAAATAGAGGTGAGATCATCTACAAAATTTGCTGTTGAAGAGACTTTCTTTGTGTTCAATGATTGAGTTGTAGCAGATGTCTTCCCCGCTCCGGGCCCTTCCCTAGACTGAAACTGTGCATCAAATACTGACTCCTGCAGTTTATATTCCAGACATTTAGGGACGAAAACTGAAACAATCAACAAGTGGAAAGATTTTCTGATTCTCACCAATGCACTTGCCCTAGTCCTTGGGGCCTGAGAACCCATGTTGAAAATCGAATCAAGATCATTTGCATTATTCTGCTGACTCGCGCTTGCAGCAGCGGCGACAGCGGCAGCAGCTGCCTTTTCTCGGGCATCCCTAGCAGCCCTTTCCCGTGCTTCTGCAGCAGCTCTCTGCACAGCAGCTCTTTCAGCCTGCATCCTCGCCTCTGCAGCCTTCTTGCGGGCTTCCCTGTCCCTTGCTTCAGCTGCAGCCCTCTCAGCTTTTTCCTTCGCTTCATTGGCTGCTCTCTCACGGGCCTCGGCTTGGGCTCTCTGAACGGCTGCCTTCTCAGTGAGTTCACGGGCCTCAGCAGCCGCTCTCTCATGCACTTCCCTTGTGGCCTTCTCCACAGCTCGACGAGCCATTTCCCTCTCAAGTCTCCTCTGTTCTCTTTCTTTCTCCTCCTGTTTCCTCTCTTTCTCGAGTCTTCTATGTTCCCTCTCTTCCTCTTCCTTCGTTCTCTCTAGCCACTCATGCTCTAGCCTCTCCTGTTTTTCTCTGAAAACACCTTCCACACTCTCATCCTTTTCAAGCTGCACATTTTCTCTACTTCTTGAAGACCTTGAATTCTCTCCTTTCCACGTTTCCTTTGCATGTCTGAACTTCGCTTCAGCTCTCTCCATTGCTTCCTTCATAGGTGCTGCTGAAGATGCAGCTACAGAGTTCATATTCAGTTCCTCACTTGAAAGACCACCTGCAAGGTCATCAAAATTATTATTTCTTCTGCCCCTGAAAAAATCTTCAAGCTCATCAACTGATGAAGCAGCTGAAGTCCTGCTTGCAGGACGAACTGGCTCCAGACTTCTAAAGTGCGAACTGGAACTTGAAATCTTACCATTTCTTGATCCAAAGGAACTGCTCGCCACTTTTGAAGCTCGTGCTGGTCGAGGTGGAGGGGGTCTCGAAGGAGGCAGTGCATTTGTTGGTTGAGTGAAAAGTGGAATCTCTGACACGGTAAGCCAGACCTCATCAGATGATTCCATACCATCAGCATGAATATTTGCTTCAGTGGAATTCCCGTTTTCATAAGATGGTAAAGAAGCATTCTGAATGGTAGACTGACGAGTAAAACTCAAAAACCTAGGAATTTTGAAAAATGTCTGTTGAGACTCACAAACTCTGTTTACAGGTGTTGTCCCTCTTGAGTTGTTTCCAGTACTTCTGGAAGAATATCTATTACTATCACCAGTGCTGCTATCAGCCCTCAAAAAGCTTCCGTCCTTAACCCTGTTGTTCTTTTCAGTCGCCGAGGTAGGCATAGATTTTCTGAAACTATCAAAGGGGTCTAAATCATCATATAATCCCATATTTGTAGCAGATTGTCCCCTGATTTTTGTGCTTCCAGAACTACCAAGCTTATTAATTTCTTCTAACGGGTCAGTAGAAAGCCCAGAAAATGAGAGAACATGGGGTGAGTTAGACCCATTTCCCATAAAGCGGTTGCCCATCTTTTTGTTTGAATTGACGGTAGGCCTTGAGGACGTATCAAACTCTTTTGTATGCCTGCCAATGCAACAGTAAGCAAGAACGCTAAATTGGATAACATTCAATCATTTCTGGACGCCAATAAGTAGCATAATACTTCAAGTAACTTATAATGAATTCGATTTCATGAAGGCAACAACTTCTTCACATTCACTTGACAAAGGACAATATCTGTGTTTTCTCCATTACATAACTCTTTCAGAACAAGATCTAGTACAAAACAGAACTCCTTGTATTATTCCCAAATTAGCGAAACTAGAAGGCGAAAATGACCATGACAAGAGATATGACCACATTAAATAAGCTCGATCAAAATAGGGGCTTGGTTAGTTGAGGCAAATGAAGTAAAATTGTGTGAATCTTGCTGGGTCAGTATACGTTCTCACAAATTCTCAGGGATGCCTTCAGCATTTATAATCTCGAACACTTTGATTACATTTATGCCCAGCAAATCAAGACCATGAAATTACTCACCTGCAGAATTTGATTACATTTATGCCCAGCAAATCAAGACCATGTATTACTCACCTGCAGAATCCCTCCATTAATTACCACAGTATCAATCCTTTCCCGTAGGGAGAATATCCTAAAGTATCCACCTCATGAAAGACAAGCAAGAAAGCTTGGTCCTGGTATCAGTTTAAACTGAATAGGGATGCAATGTAGCATATGCAAATAAACACTAACATAAAAAGGCATACAATAAGAGAACAAAATTTCATAACAGCGGACAGGTGAAGAATAAACAAACTTTTGGGTAGAACGGAGCCAAAAAAATTCCAATCACCTCTGAGTAGATGGACTGCTTCGAAACCCAGGTAACAGATCATCGAAATCAGTATTCTTGGATCCGTTAACCTTCAAAGGGTCTTTATTCTTTCCTAAACCAGCTAGAAGATCATCGAATCGGCCACTGTTGGTCTCCCTTCTAGACGCAAATATATTATCATATTTTACACCACTGGAGCTCTTCAACCCCGGGACTCTCTCGAATATATCATCATCATAGACTGGCTTATCAAAAACTGGCATGCTCGAGGACGATTTTGAAGCGGAACCGGACATCGAGTCCACATTGATGGACGAATTGCCCCCTCCACGAAGCTCCGACTTCCTGGATATGTCACCGAATTCATCGAAAGCCTGGGACTTTTGATTGATCTTGGCGCCGAAAACAGAATCGTGGCCGATTCTGTACGACACAGTGAAGGAGCCGGAGGAGCGGGAGGAGGAGGAGGATCGAGAGTTGTTGGCGGCCATTGGCGCCGACTTGCCCTGGGGCTTGAAGCCGTAGTCGGGCAGCAATAGGCCTTCGAAATCGTTCATGGTCTTGGAATCGGTGATCTGAGCAGCGGTCAAAATTGGGATCAAGAAGGGAAAGTTGGCGCAATCTTGACCTCGGGATACATCAATCTTGATAAAGCTGAAGAAGAAATGGCTGAGACATGGGGAATGAGATTCAGAACTTCTGACCTCTTCTCCTTCAGCATCATCCCCTTGTGCTCTTCTTGTTTCTGTTTTCCAAAGTTTGAATTATTGATTTTTTATTTTGCACGGCTGTCTTCTCCTCCTTCTACTACTTCGTTTTCCTCTCCTCCCCCTCTCTCTCCCCCCTCCATCGCTAAAAATAAAATTTTTTTTCTAAATATCTTATTAACGGTATTGTTTCGCTAAAAAATTAAAAAAAAATTATTTATTAAGTAAAATATCATTTAAGAAGAGAATTTTAAATTATGTTGCGTGAATTTTATTTTCTGCTTAATTACAGGTGAAAATAATTTTCTTTTTATCTTATTTGATTATTACCAATGCTGTTACAAACAATTTCCAGCCAGATTAACTTTTCTTAAATGAATATATCTATACTATTATACACAAATGTTTAAAAAATTTGATCCCTTTTTCATTTTTTATATTTATTCTTAATATAATACAAATATTAAATATATAATATACATTTACTTTGTAACATCATTCAGATTAAAAGTAAAATAATTTTTTAGTTATTTTTCTCTCACTTCATATCTATAATTTTAATCACAAAAAACTTTCACTAATTGTTTAAATTCTCCACTCTCACTCCACGTCACTCAATATCTATAATTTTAGCTGCAAAGATCTGCTCCTTTTTGAATAATAATTTAAAATTATATACTTGGAAAAGGTA
Organism: Lagerstroemia speciosa; assembly: GCA_037672795.1. Classification (NCBI taxonomy): domain Eukaryota; kingdom Viridiplantae; phylum Streptophyta; class Magnoliopsida; order Myrtales; family Lythraceae; genus Lagerstroemia; species Lagerstroemia speciosa. The sequence continues at coordinate 10,168,202 of CM075299.1, read as the reverse complement.
AAACTAACACTATACATTAATTACAATTGAGAATGATATATCCACTACCAGGCCTGGCCACGGTTCAGGAATCGAACGGTTCCGGTTCCTTGGCCCCCTGGAACCAGCCCTGAACCTTCCTTTGGACGGTTCAGGGCTGGTTCGGAACCGGACGGTTCCGGTTCCGAACCGCGGTTCCATCCGGTTCCGAACCGGTGGCCTGGAACCGACGGTTCGGACCCCTGGCAGCTGGGGGTTAGACAAAATTTTTTTTTATTTCTCTACGGTTCCGGGCCGGTTCAGGTTTCGGTTCGGAACCGGCGGTTCCGGTTTCTAAGGCAGCTGGAACCAACCCTGAACCTTAGCCCTCACGGTTCGAGGGCGGTTCCGGTTTATGGCGGTTCCGGGCCGATTTTGAACGGGCCGGTTCCGGGCCAGTTCCGGGCCCAAACCGGCCCGTGGCCAGCACTATCCACTACTGTAACTTAATAAAATTTAAATAAATTAATTGTTTTTACATTATAATTAAAAAATCTAATTATATAAATTCATCTCAGTATTTCACTTTTATTTATTTTTATTTTCATTTGCTTTCCGTGCATAACACATGTTGGTGTCTAGCACACATATATATATACATATACATATACATATATATAAAAGAGAGAACAATGAGGAAAAGGAAAAGTGATCTTAGATTCAGATTCCTTCAACTATCCAAAAAAAGAAGAAGATTCCCATTGCTTCTTTAACATCAATGCGTTTGTTTTGCATGCTTCATGGCTCTGCTCTCACACAGCCATGTGCTCGCGCTGCATAAACTCAAATGTTTTCTTGAATTTCAATTACAATACTTGCATTTGAACTAAATGAGATGATACTGAAATGAACTTCCAATTATGATTTCCTTATTGAGATTACAACTGGTTTCAGGCAGAAATGAGAAGATCATAATCATGAAAGCAATCATTGCATAGCTTGACTGCTAATGAATAGTCAATCTGAGTTACCTTGAACCTTTAGATCAAGCTCTAGCTGAGTCCGATCCATATCGGGGTTTCTCGAGCACAAGTTCATTCATAATCACATTTGAGATTGTAAAGCTAAATTGATTCCAACTTCAGTCAAGCTCGACGAGCATGATGAGTTGAGTTATGACCCAGTTTTGAGGATTCTATGCTAAAATTCTAAAAAGTGACTAGAAAAGTTCAAACACGTCTCTGTTTTCTAACTGAACTATGTCTCCTATATACACACGCTAAGGATGCTCTACTGGTCATACGGGGCATAAATCAAAGAAGGAACCTGCCAGTCAACAAACTTTTTGCTACTACTGTTCAGTGGAATCGTGGAGATATCCTGCTTCTTCCTACGAGTTCTCGCCCATCGCCTTGTCAGTCTCATCCGCGTGATCAACTAGTTTCTTCCACTGCAGATCACAAAAGGAGTGAGACTCTCTCATAATTTCGTATCATGGATACAACAATGGATGCATAATCAACACACATGCTTACCTGATCAATGGATAGGGAGATACCTATGATAAGAAAGAAAATCGCATTAGACACATAATTAAGGCAAACTTAAAGGGAAGGGAAGGAAGAATAAGGTAATATACATAGAAAGAGCAACATCTATGCAAGGGTCTTGGCATGATCGTAAGGATGAGATACATCATAGACAATGCAAACCGAGCTAGAAGAGGCAGCAGGAGGATGTAAAGTTAAGTAGCAAATACAAACATGACAAGAGAAGATAACAGCGTGACTTTTGGTATGGTCCGTTTCTATGGAGTGTTATTCTTACTGAAATTCACTAGGATATTGAACGAATAGGTGACTTCATAAACATAAATTCATTCCTAACACGAAAGTTTTCGTCCTTAAAGACGGCGAAACTGGATGCAGTATCTTAGCTTCGGACTATGTATCAGAGCATGTTTATTTGTATATGGCAATTATTGATATATTCCTGTAATTCTGTAACGTTTTGGAAACTTGTGTATCACTTAAAAGAGTATCTCCAGAACTTGTCTGAACACAATGACACTATGCATCTTAATTAAGCATATATTTGACATAGAGCAATGGTAGACTTCAGGAAAGATAAAAGCTTTTCCCTTGAAACAGGAAGCGGTGAGGACACATGAACTAGGGTAGGGCTTTGATTCCGACAATCTTGGCTGACAAATTTAAGCAAATGAAAAGCTTCATCACCAAGAGAATCATCACCAAGAGGAACAAATAGAAAACCTTCACATACAAAAACAAGAACCAGTTTTGCCGGGGGGGGGAGGGGGGAGGGGGAGGGAAGAAAGACCTTTCTTGCCGGGAAGTTGCTTCCCATCTTTGACGTAGAATTCGCGAATGTCCACGACCACTTTCCCCTGCCAATTCCTCACCGAGACCCTTCTGTTCTTCGACAGCTGCAGTAGTAATTTCAATAACAAGGCGAAAGATTCATCATCAAAATCTTGAAAAGGAAAAAAAAAAGGTCCTTTCTTCTAATACGGCCATTCAATTAAAACTTACAGCAAACCCCCAGAAAAGAAAAGAAATAAATGGCACTGGCAGGAGAAAAAATGGCGCAGCAAGCTAGAGCAGCGAACAACAGAAGAGAAGGCTCTGGAGAAGACCTCGCAGACAACGATGTCGTCTGAGTCGTCGGTTTCCTGCCTGGGGGTCTTCTTGGGCGGGGCATCGCCATCACAGGCGTTGCCCCCATTCTTTCTCTTGCCTTTCTCCGACATTATCGTGCTAGCTGGCTCAGCTGCCTGCTCGGTGATCCAGGGAAGCTTCTGTCGAAAGTAAAATTGGAACTTAGATCAGATTTTGGACTCGAAAATGATAAATAGTGAGAATTTAGAATTAAGAGAGTAATATCCTCAATGCATAGTGACCCGACTCACTTGCATGGATCAGTAAACCCCAAAAACTCCATGGTTTTGAAATTTTTGGATGGACATGTCTGAAACTTGAATAAATCGATTGTTTTGGTTTAAAATGAAGAGAAAAGAAAGATTAATTAATGGGTAAAAATAACACTAACTCCCTTCATATCTTACTCAAATATCACCAAATTATAATTATTTAAAAAAATAATACTAAATTATGTTCATTATCCATTTTACCCTTCATGTGCATTTTTTTTCAAACCAAATTTCCTCTCGCTCATTCATTTTCCCCTCCCCTTCAGCCCTCTCTCTTCTCTACGGGCTTCCTCCTGCAACGCCCCCCACCGCACTTCCTAGTTCCTCCTGCAACAACTCCACCCCCACTACACTTCCTCCTCAACAGAATCGGTGACGAGTGGACAACCGGATCGACGATGGGAGACGGGAGGGGCGACGAATTGAAGATGACGGGTGGAGCTACGAGTCAAAGATGGCAGAGGAGCAACGGGTCGACGATTGGAGGGGCGATGGGAGCGGCGACGTGAACGGCGGGAGGCGACGTGAACGGCGGGAGACGACAGGAGGGGTGATGGAAAGTTGGCTGGAACAAAAACGGCAAGCGTCCGACGGGAGTATTTAGAGGTAAAAGAAAAGGCAGCATGAAGTTGGACTAATTTGGAAACATTGGGCCCCCTTTCGTTAAGCGCATCAAGCCAGGAGTGGACATCTTTTTCGACCAAATCCTGATTTCATTTTGTTTGGGGATAAATGAGAGGGGTAGCTGTGTTATTATAAAAAAATTTAATAAATATTATTAAATAGTGTTGTTAATTTTGAAAATTATTATAAATTAGTGCTATTCTTAAAATTGTATCTCTTTCTAGTGCTACGCAAATTTTCATCTTAAAAAAATTGACCTAAACTTGATCTAATAGTTCTCTCGCTAGACCCTAAAGTGGATAATTCTATAATCGACTCTCCAAGTCAAAAGGGTCAACCGGAATTTTCCTAGGAATCCTGATCAATTACAGATTAGTCTCAGGGTACAGTTCGACTAATCCGTGGATACTACGTGATGCAAATAAGAAAAAACAAAGGGAAAAAACAGGTTAGTTTTAATTGGGGAGGAAGCAGCCGAGCCGACGCGACAAATGGGCTTAGGAGTCAGGTATTATGGGTCGAGCCCAAGTGATGAATGTGTGATCACTTCACCATCCAATAATATGGTCCAATCCTATGTGATGACACACTATGCTTAAATAGTAGCAAATAAATGAATATCTGGCTTTTACTCACTAATAGAGCCGACCCAACTCGAATATGAACTAATCAGGACCCATTAGATTTATAAATTCGAAGATCGAGCTGGCAGGCAATTTCTAAGACGTATGAGGTTAAGAAAGATAGATCCAACTCAAATACATAAATAGAATCAGACGTAGTGTGTCGCTGGAATTTTCACCTCCCGATATAGAGTAATCGATCGTTGATGATGGGGTCTTAATCGAAACACACATGGTAAATGTATGAATTATGATTAAAATTCAAATGTGAAGGACATCAAGTGTGGTGGTGTTTGTGGCCAACTTTTTATGGAGTATTTGGTTCCATGTAATCTGTTCATTTTCTTGGGGAAAAATCAAAGGATTACTAGCCACATTACCATGTTTGGCTGCAATCCTCTCTTCATTTTCAATTTGCCGGCCAAGAAAATTTTTTATGTACCTTGGGATCTACATCAAACCACTCGCATTTCCCATGTCATGGTGGACCCAACTACTAATTTCCCCGCCTTTTTTTTTTTTTACAGATTTGCCCTTAGTTTTGTTTCACTTTTGTTTAACAAAGAAGGGTAACATTGTAAAAATATATTTATTTTCAATTACATCAATTATTATAATATTATATTTGCAATTACTTTTCCACCAATTTAAAATGCTTACCAATTACAACAATTTCATATTACAACTTATTTTACACGTAAAGTTATAAATTTTCATATAATCTAATTTTATCACGTAATCTAATAATACTCGAACCAAGTGCTTCTTTAGTGATGGGCCCTTCAACATAAAATAGCCTCCCACTAAAAGCCATGGTACTTGGGGACAAATGATCATAAAATGCGCATGACACATGACGGGACACCATTGTTGACATGCTTCTCACACGTTAAATATTCGACTAACATGGGGTTGTCGTTAAGATTTTTGGGGGGCAAATTTAAACTGGATTTTGACAAATTGGAAATAGACACTATGGCTTGGCTTAGCTACCTCCATAGACGGCTAAATATTCAGTGTGTAATACGTAATGAATTCGTCGTGTGAAATACTGTTCAGATCTTAATACATGCAAAACTAACTCTCAAGAATCTACAAAAATATTCCGCATATGAAAATCTATTAGTGTTTCATCCAGCGAACTCGTATACACTAAATATTTACTCCCCCAACCCGCTAACATCCATTTTATCGTATTTCTAGGTAGATTAGCCTTCCTCTTTCGTTATATCATCTTACCATCTGTCGTGAGAACGTATCAATAGGGCTACTACATATGAGAAAAACGGTGCAACACACCCAAGTCTTAATCATCTCTTATTTCATTTATATTACATTTGGTGTTCTACATATTGAAAATTAATAATTTTATCATGTATTATTATAATTTATCCTATGAAATATAATTCATTTCACTGATTTTTATTATCTTTATGTGGACCGTAACATTAATGAGTGTCGGTGTCGGGAGCATTGCTGCCCTCTGCTCCTGACTAGCATATATTTCGCTTCCCTTGCCTGGCCTTCAGTTAGTTATCACTTTCCTACTCATTGCTCTGTCCAGTCCCAACTAATTTATATCTTATTGCCGGAATAGTTGTAAAGGAAAAAAAAAAAAAAAAAAAACAAAGAGGAGGGGAAAAAATATTAGGTGGTCCTGACTTAACATAACATGATAATGAAGAATTAATTAAATTTATCATAATCTGATTGGTGTTTTATCATGTCACGTGACGAAATAGAATTGCCTAATAATTTCTGGAGGAGGGCTCCTCCGCAGTTTATGACAAACTAGCCAACCAATAACTTATTTATAAATCATCTTCTTCTCATATATCATTATCATCGATTTTAAATTAAAATATTTTGAGTTCGATGAACATTTTTTTTGAAAATTTGAGAAATTTCATTATCCAAAAAGATACTTACAAAAAGTTTACGTTTGTATCAGATCTATCAATGAACTAGCTAACCTAATACGGGAATCCTGTAATCTACGTTTGGGAGTAATAGCAATTTACATCTAACTATGTACAGAGTTTTCTTCCCCAACTGCTGCTGGATAGTTGTTTGATAATTCCTAAAAACTCTCTTATTCCTCTCCTACCATACAAAATAAATATATGATGTCCACAAAAGTCTAATTACAATGAAATCAAAGCTCTGACCCTTACTAATAGAGATGGCCCATTGAAGATCTGTGTCCCATGTTGTAGTGTCTCTCGGTCTATGAAATTGCTACAAAACATCTGTCCAGAGTGTGGCTATTGTTTGGCAGGAGAAGAAGAGGTGTTGTGACCATTCTGTCTCTGCTTGGCAGAAGTCGCAGGAGGCTGAAGGAAGATTGAGCCAACTGCTAACCCGTTCTATTGTTGCAAGTCGATCTCTCATATCTAACCACACCACAAATGAATATCTTGGGACACGGCCTAGAAACCATATAACCTTGTGCAAGGGAACCTCCGGTCTTTGCGGTCGCAGCAATTCCCATGCAACAGACGAGTTCAATTATCATAAACAGAAAGAATTTTACATGTATGTCAGGCTTTTTCTTTCTTTTATCATACTGACTTTCAATTCAATAACCTTCTCTATGATGATAATTGTTGGGATCGGAAAATGGTAGGAGGAATGAATAAGAGCAGGAGTTATGAATGTTGTCTTATTGCCTTTATTCCGGGTGTACAGGTCCCATTTATATAGGGACGGAGGGGACACAAACATTTAATACGCATTAAATACATGTCGTGTGCCTTGTAGGGAAGCGACTTCTGCTGTACGGAAGATGTCAGACTGGGGCGAGTCAGGCGGCGTCAGTCGTACGGAAACGCCGCTGGCGGTATGGGCGCCACCCGGTCTGGCGCACAGCCGTGCCTAAGCGCCGGTCCAGCGGTTTGGGCCTACTTCCTGGGCCTTCATCTGAGCAGGGCTTCCCTGAGGGGAGGGCCTTGGGCCCGGCCCCTACACTTGCCCCCGAGTTTCACGCGTCGGAACGCGCGGGAAACTGACTTTTGAAATTTGGAAATTATGCCTAGCCCGGGGGTGACACGTGTCTGGTCAGGGGATGATGAACCGTCCTGTCAGGGGCAGTGGGAGCGTCGCGCCGCCCCTTTTGGCTTCCCGGGGCATTAATTGCCCTTCTGGAGGGTAGTAGTCGGCGGAGGTGGCGCGTGCCAAGCAAGAAGCTGTGGAGGAGTACAAGGCCAGTGAAGCCTTCACAGAAGAGCTGGCGGCGCGTGGGGGCAGAGCCATAGTGGACTCCCTCCGCTCTGTTAAGGATGACCTCCAGCGCCTGCACCCAAGCGTCGACCTGTCAGAGATCCCGAGCCTGGACTGTCTCCGCCTCCTGGACGAGGCCCGCGGCGCTGCAACTCCATAGGCCTAGGGGTAGTTTGTAAGTAAAACCGTGTAAAGAAGTTATGTAACGCAGTTGCCTTTAATGAATTGGCGTTTTTTCCCGAGTATTGTGACGCTTGCTCCTTTCAGCATTTACTTGTTAGTCACGACCCATTCCCTCGTCTTTGTTTTCAACGCTTTCGAAGTAATAGCTTGCTACCACGCCGTGTACCGATCACTTTTTAGTATTTGAAAGTGTTTCGGCGCTTTTTCGGCTCCTGTTTTAGCGGTATATCTTGAGGCGTGCGCGTTCCGCGCTGCTTTGCGTTGAGGATGACTAGAGTAGCTCATTGTAGGTCGAAACGCGATAGGCCGGTATCTCTGCGCCGCGGTTGGTTCCTCTTGACATTTTAGCGGGTCTTTTCTTTGGGTTTTTTACGCGCTTGTGTGCCTTAGCGGTGCTCGTTGCCTTGGGTCTCGGTGGCGGGAACCTTCGTGCCTCAGGAGGCTTGAGGTCTTAATGCCTCAGGCGTGCTGAGGTCTTTGTGCCCCCGAGCGTTGGAGGTCTTTTGTGCCCCAGGAGATCTGAGGTCTTTTGTGCCCCAGGAGATCTGAGGTCTTTTGTGCCCCAGGAGATCTGAGGTCTTTTGTGCCCCCGAGTGTTGGAGGTCTTTGTGCCCCAGGAGATCTGAGGTCTTTAGTGCCCCCGAGTGTTGGAGGTCTTTGTGCCCCCGAGAGGTGGAGGTCTTTGGTGCCCCCAAGTGTTGGAGGTCTTTGTGCCCCCGAGAGGTGGAGGTCTTTGTGCCCCCGAGAGGTGGAGGTCTTTGGTGCCCCCGAGAGGTGGAGGTCTTTGGTGCCCCCGAGTGTTGGAGGTCTTTGTGCCCCCGAGAGGTGGAGGTCTTTGGTGCCCCCGAGTGTTGGAGGTCTTTGTGCCCCCGAGAGGTGGAGGTCTTTGGTGCCCCCGAGAGGTGGAGGTCTTTGGTGCCCCCGAGTGTTGGAGGTCTTTGTGCCCCCGAGAGGTGGAGGTCTTTGGTGCCCCCGAGTGTTGGAGGTCTTTGGTGCCCCCGAGAGGTGGAGGTCTTTGGTGCCCCGGGCTTGCCGAGGTCTTGGGTTTTTTTTTTTTTTTTTTTTTTTTTTTTTTTTTTTTGTAACGCTTTTAGCGTGCCCCGGGCTTGCCGAGGTCTTTAACGCTTTTGAGCGTGCCCCTGGGTTTCAGAGGTCTTTTGGTTGGAACGCTTTTAAGCGCGCCCCTGGATCGCAGGGGTCTTTTGTTTGAAACGCTTTTAAGCGCGCCCCTGGATCGCAAGGGTCTTTTGGTTGAAACGCTTTTAAGCGCGCCCCTGGATCGCAGGGGTCTTTTGTTTGAAACGCTTTTAAGCGCGCCCCTGGATCGCAAGGGTCTTTTGGTTGAAACGCTTTTAAGCGCGCCCCTGGATCGCAGGGGTCTTTTGTTTGAAACGCTTTTAAGCGCGCCCCTGGATCGCAAGGGTCTTTTGGTTGAAACGCTTTTAAGCGCACGCCCCTGGGTCACAGGGGTCTTTTGTTTGAAACGCTTTTAAGCGCGCCCCTGGATCGCAAGGGTCTTTTGGTTGAAACGCTTTTAAGCGCGCGCCTCTGGGTAGCAACAGTTGTGCTGAGCTTTGCCTCATGAAATACTAAGGTCTTTGACGCTTTCAACATGCCGCTGAGTCGTAGAGATGTTTGGATTTTGCCTCATGAATATTGAGGTCTTTTGGCTTTTAGAGTGCCCCAAGTGTAGGGGCTTCTTTTCGCTTGGTGTCCTTGCGCCTCCAGTCGGCCTCCTCGATCGTCATGAAGCGTTGAGCCCGCGCCGCTAGATCGGCAAAGTCGCTGGGGGGGTCGATGATCAGGTTTTTTGCGAACTCCTCATCCCTCAGGCCGCGCTGAAATGCGGCCATTTTTTCTCGCGGGGTCAGATCGTCCACTTCGGCCGCCACTCTAACAAATCGCTCGTACCAATGGCGAAGGGATTCCCGGTCCCGTTGCTGCATTCCGAAAAGTTCCATGGGGGTACGCTTGATCCGAAGCGACCCTGCGAAGCGCTCTAAAAACTTTTCTTTTAGTGAGGCGAAGTGGGAGATGGACCCGGGTTCTAACGAGTAAAACCAGTCCGCTGCGAGGCCCTTCAACGTCCCTGGAAACAGGAGGCACTGAATTTCGTCCGTGGCCCCTCTCCCTAGGAGGGAGTTGACATGGGCGCGCAAGTGGTCGCGGGGATCGGTCTTTCCATCATACGCGTCGATTTGCGGAGCCTTGAACCTCGGAGGTAAGGTGACCGCCTGGATTTCGGCGGAAAAGGGGCTGGCGACATCCTTTTCAACGGCCGGGAGCCCATACCGGCGGCGGTTGTTGGCTTCGAGGGCTCTGGCCACGCGGTCCTCGACTAGTTTATGCACTTCCCTCATGGTCATGCTAGTGTTTGCTTGGGAAACGTTGTCCCCTGAAGGGGTAGGCGTCAAACGCGAGCTTGCGGCCGCCGCGGGGGGAGGGGGTGCACGTGGCGCTCCCGAGGTGTCCCCGGCGCCTTCCTGGCGCCCATTTAGATGACGAGATAGCGCGGCATCCACTAGGGTGGTGACCCGGCGCTCGACAAATTGCTCCACTGCCTGGCGGGTCCGAATAGGGAGGGCTGCTAAGAGCTCGTCCTGGTTGGGATCGGGACGCGGGGGGCCTTCGGGGGTGTTTTCGGTGGGCGGGAGATTTTGGGGAAATGCCTGCTGGTCACGTGTGGAACTGGTTGCTCTGCGATTGCTACGAGTGCGAGCCATGACTTTTAGTCCGTGTTTCCCACAGACGGCGCCAATGTTGGGATCGGAAAATGGTAGGAGGAATGAATAAGAGCAGGAGTTATGAATGTTGTCTTATTCCGGGTGTACAGGTCCCATTTATATAGGGACGGAGGGGACACAAACATTTAATACGCATTAAATACATGTCGTGTGCCTTGTAGGGGAAGCGACTTCTGCTGTACGGAAGATGTCAGACTGGGGCGAGTCAGGCGGCGTCAGTCGTACGGAAACGCCGCTGGCGGTATGGGCGCCACCCGGTCTGGCGCACAGCCGTGCCTAAGCGCCGGTCCAGCGGTTTGGGCCTACTTCCTGGGCCTTCATCTGAGCAGGGCTTCCCTGAGGGGAGGGCCTTGGGCCCGGCCCCTACAATAATGAAAAGACATAACCATGCAGCTTCTCTTAGCCAAATAAATAATTAGGCATGCAGTTGCACGAACGCGATGATGCGGCCGAACGACTGCTTGCGTGCGGATTTAGCTAAAGCCCCCCCGAATTCAGCCTCCAGCTCGTCACGCTCACACCACCACCATTATCATATATTAAAAAAAACCAACGTTTTATCTTTAAAAAAAAATAATTTATCTTAAACGAAGTCAATTTATAAATATAAAAGAGGTAGAAAGAAAAGAAAATAAAAAATATGAGAAATTTTAATGAAAAATTATATCTAAAAAAATCACTTATCAGAGCAGTCTTTCTCTGGGAAAACAACTTTTAGTAGTATATACATAGAGATAAAAATAAAGGAGAAGAAAGATGCTTTTCGTCATTAACCTTTGTATTTTTGTCATTTTTATTCTAAACCTTTATTTTTTTATCATTCGCGTCCTCAATCTTTTGAGTTTTTATTCCTTTGTTCATGTCGTTACTTTTTCCATTCGAAAAAGAAAATTGCATCCAAAAATTATTTTTCAACAAAAATCATTTTCAAAAAAAGTATATTTCATTCATGATTAATGAAATATTGATTACTGGTAGATGTCCCTTCCAAAATTAGAACTCATTTTTCTCAGAATGAGTTATAATTTTTGTAATAATGATAACTATCAATTAATTTTAAATCAAAAATGTATCTTAATTTTAAAAGAGATATATCTATCGGTAAAACCATATCGATATTTTTTATTTTCATTTATTTTTTATTTTTTTCTGTATTTTTTGAAAAATATTTTTTGTTGACAAATAATTTTTGAATAAAATAATTTTTTTGGATGAAATATGCTTGTTTTATAAAAAAAAAATAACAATATAGTCAAAGTAGTAAAAATTTAAAATATTAAGAATATGAATGTAAAAGATTAAAATTTATGATGGAAATAATAAAAGTACGAAAGATTATGGATTAAGAATATTGTTTACCCAAATAAAGGACATGGGACACGTGTTCGGGTATGACGTCCATGGTCGGCGGTGGGGCCCACGTTGTCTGCCGTCGCCCGATGCGATGGGTGCAGCCCCAATCGTGGTGGGTCCCACTCCTAATTCGGCCTTATATATGCCCAAGCACGTGCCGGGACGGGCCTCATTTGTCCCACATTATTACTACTACTATTTTTTTTTGATCGGTTATTATTACTACTATTATTATTACTCAATTCAGAGATTGTCCCTTTAATTGTTATGGCGAGGATCTCCACCGTAGATCCCAATGGGGTGGCAAAGCAAATAAAGACCTACTACTATGGGTTTGATTGATTGTAAAATTAGCATGAAAATATAACATATCTATAAAATTCTACTTTGGTCTCATTATACCTTCTAGCAATCCATCGTCATCTTCAACAATCGTTAAAATCTTTCTTACATGTTAGTATATTGCAGACATGTTTTTAGATACTTTAAAAATGAAATATGAAAAAAGACATGTTCAAATTGACTAGATATGCCAATTAACGTCTTTGAAATTTTAAAAATATCCCTTCGATATATTATTTAAATATATATATTTCAATTTATCTCTTACCTTAGAGGTGTTCGTATTAACTCTGTGAAAACCGCATCGTACCGGTTCTTTTGTCGTATTCTTCGAGATCCAATTAAGCAACAGCGTAAAAATTCATTCAGACGCTGGGCCACTTGGCCGGCTAGATGATTTTTCCAGAAAAATGGCCCGATCAGGAGGCCGAAAGCCACGTGCCCGGCCGACACATCCCATTTTCACCGATTTGCATGTGCATCCGGTCAATGGCATCGTGGAGCGGAGACATGCACCAAATTGAACAGAACTCTCTTCTTTTTTTTTTCCCCGGCCCCATCAGAGGTCACAACAACACATGTGCATACAATATCGAATTTTGCCCTAAGAAAAATCTCCCATATGTAGCAAAAGATATTGACCTCATCATCGTATTTAATATTACCGTACGAGCTTTCTCCACTTACAAAAAAAAACTCAAATCTGAGATATTTGCTCAAGGGAATCGAGTATCGAATCGCTTGAATCAACTCATGTTAATATACAGGAGAATAATCTGTCTATTTTTATTTCTAAGTTATGGCATTCGGTGTTAAGGGTTGTTTTAAGACAGATAATTGGTTATTAATTCGATGGGCATCGTGGAAGGGACAAGGTAATATGACACGTACAGTGTTGTGATCACTTGTCAGGCAGAAACATTACCACTTAAAAATAGGGGTTCGTACCTAAATAAGTTAGAAAAAGAGGATCGGAATTAAATATTGGAGAACATCGGTCAATGCATTGAACAGAGAGTAGTAGTAAAGAAACATAGTAAGAGATTTATTTACATTGGGAGATTCGTATTCTACGGGTGCCCGCGCGTGCTCATATATATATATATATATATATATCTGTATTCAGTAAATACTTGGATTGAATATGTAACGGTATATATTGTTATTTATACATGTAAGGCGTATTTTTTTTTTTTAAGTTTGTACTTATCTTCAATTATTATTTTTGGGCGATAATCTGCATCCGACTTTTTACCTGATCAATACGATCGAACAACGGTCAGTTTTGTTGGGAAAAAAAAGCGCGCACACACACGCACAAAGTGACAAAGGGACAGTCTTGAATTGTGATGGAGTGCTTCGGCCTGCACCCACCGGATTTTCGGGTTGTCGGAGTTGGTCCTTGTCGGTTGACTAAATGATACTTTTTACCATTAATTTTTCACATTTTTATTATTTTAATTATAAACGCTTATTTTTTTGTCATTAACGTTCTCAACTTTTTGAATTTTTACCACTTTAATCCCACGTTATTTTTTTTACTTTTTCCATAAAAAGTATATTCCATAAAAAAAGAATATTTCATCAAAAAATTATTTTTCAACAAAAAAGTATTTTCCAAAAAACAAAGAGAAAAGGAAAAAAAGCAAGCAAAAGTGAAATATATTTATAGAGTTTTACAGATGTGCACATCCCCTTTAAAATTGAGAATATTCCTGATTGAAAATTGATTGATAACTATTATCATTACAAACTCGTGACTCTTTTTGAGAAAAATAAATTCTAATTTTAGAAGGAACACCCATTAGAAATAAACATTTCCTTAATTAGGAACTGAATATATTTTTTAAAAAAATATATTTTTGTTGAAAAATAATTTTGGGATAAAATGTTCTTTTTTTAGATGGAATATACTTTTTTGGATGAAAAAGGTAACGGTACGACTAAAGTGATAAAAACTTAAAATGTTGAGAACTTAAATGAAAAAAATAAAGGTTTAGGATTAAAATGATAAAAGTGCAAAAGGTTGAGGACTAAAATTATCTTTTTTCCTTGTTGCTTTGAGCTCCAAGTGATTTGCAAGAAAATCTAACGTCCTCGAGGAAGGCGTGTCCAGAGGTGCTTGCATGGATTGTATAATTTCTAATACTCAAGTTAAAAGGACCTTAGGATCCGATTGAGCCTTGAAAGGGCCGATGTAACATGCTCAAGCAAATGAGTCAGTGATTTTATTATGGGCTGTCGGTGTGAGACCGGTTGCGATGAGTCGCGCAGTTGCCTAGACAACTATCAGACTTCTGGGAGTCCGGTCGGTATTCAATCGGGAGAGATGCGCGCCTGACTAAGGTGTAGTTAGTTGGTATCTTCTATATCAAATTGATAATTTTTTTTTTCTTTTCAATCTATAAGAAGACACATAGACCTAAAAAGTGTAAAAGGAAGAGGAAATAAAATATTACGAGAAGTCTCACAGATAAAATTGAACCTAGGACCTTCAAGTCACCGGACGAAAACGATATCAACTGTACCGAGTCCCTATTTATCAATTGATAAATTAAATAAAATTTGTGGCGACGATCTACTGCTACCAAGGGGCGAGAAGCATGCGATATAGTCGTAGGGGCCACTATTACATCACTGCGCTCATCATATTGCTCTTTCTTCCCTCCCATTTATTGCCACTTGTTAACGTATATAAACCGTCCAAATATTTAACAAAAAAATTGAAAAAAAATTAGAATCGCTCTCAGTTAATTTTTCAGTACATAAAAGAGTTACATAATTACATCTAAAAGAAGATAAAAAGAAAGAAAATAAAAGAATATAAATAATTTTACGAATGAGAATTGAATTTGTGATATCTTGATTTTAGGTCAGGAACAGAACCATTAGATCAAATCCCCGTTTAACTTTATGAATCACCCTCAACAGAGGATAACGTTGTATGAATCAAATTTTTTTAAAAAATAAGGTTTGATGTGTCACTTTATTTCTTTCTTGCATTCCCTCTTTGGATAGACTGACAAAGGGAGAAATTTGCGTATGTCCATCCTCCCGTCGCTGCTTGCCAATCAAAATTCCAACATGACGAATATCATTGACCTTTTTTTTTTTTTTGGTGGGGTTGTGATATCAAGACGTCAATATTAGCTGACGGACCTGATTAAGTACTCAACAAGAAATTAACTTCATCAAAATTACATAAACAATTCCTTCAAGTTGAATTTTACTGCTGGCCACTGCCCATTGGCTTCTTTCAATGGTCAAATCCAACATTACTTAATTAACCAGCTTTTAGGTGCCTTCGAAGGTAAAACAAATTAGAGGAGAGGGGTGACGTCGCTCGTGTGTTGTGCTGTCTCTAGACTTAATTAATTAATCGATAGGTTTATCTGACCATTTAAGTCACATGTTGTGTTGGAGACAGAAAGTCCTGTCGTCGGGATTCAAGTCTGCTATACCCACAATATGCAGTAAAATTGACTATTTAAAAGATAAATAAACATTCCACGTTAGAGATCAAGTGAAATTTTCGGACCCGGTGTCCAAATGAGAATTTAAGGGTTTTGACTGTATTCAAAGGTCTCAATGAGAGAAATCTAAATTGTCCTATTAAATGCTACCATTCTCGAATGAGTAAATCCGAATTTGGTGATATAATACTGTGAAATTACAGTTAGGTGACAAAATTGTTTTCAGACTGCTTAGCTGGTCCTATCGGTCGAAGCGAGCGATGAAGCTATGGCGACTTGTTGAAGAGAGAAGAGAGGAGATGTTGGCAAAAACCAAGGCGAAACCAGGTACGTTTGGTTTGATTATCTCTTGGCATCATTGAATTTACATTTGGATTCATGGTGTGTCTCCAAAATTTAAATTGACATGCAATAATACCTAACCCCTCTTATTGTATATCAAAAACTATCTTGTCAATTTTTCGATATGAGATCCAAATTCTCGACACTTGTCTTCACATGATAATGTGACTCGCACTTGTCTTAGGCGTCTCGAACAGTGAACATTGTCCTGTCATATTAACTTTCTATTCGACATAAAGAAAGGTAAACTATCATTTTAGTCCCTTATATTTGATACAATCGTAGTTTTTGCCCCCGGTGTAATGTTGTTACCGATATCATCTTTATTGTTTAAGAAATTCTAACAGTTTAGTCCATTGCCATCATTTTTCTTCTTCCGTGTTTAAAAGCCCATAACAATTTGGTCTTTCTATATGGAGATAAAAATAATAATTGTATGAAATATTATAGACGAAAATGATGAAAGGACGAGATACGGAATATTAAGGATAAAAATGATAATTTGCTCTAAGAAGAATTTGGATTCATCCAATAAAAAGTTTTTAGTTGGTAGGAAGCGATAAGTGTCTAAATCCCTTATATTCTTAGGAGTTTTTATTAACTTCTCTGCTGCTGCATGCTTGTTTAGTACTCTTGGCTCTGCTGTTTCCTTGCTAGCTCAGCTTTTTCTCGACAACCTTCCTTCCTTCCTTCCTAGGATGCTGGTTTTGCTTTAGTTTAACCTAAACCATTACCTATATATATATATATATATATATAATATTATAGTAGCAAGTACGTTTGCCTTTACCTAAAACTCAAAGTCAAAGTGCAGTTGCCACAATACAGCCCCCCTTGAAGTTGGTTTTTTGTCATATCCCTACCCCGAGAAATTCTTATGTGATCCTATCTTATCACGTGATATAAGAAAATGTCAATTAAAATGTGATAAACGAGTAAATTGTTATTAATCACTCGAGTAATTATCATTGTTATTACTAATCAAAGTAATTTGATTAGGTCTTCCTAGGATGTAAATGAGCCGAACTGAGCCCGAATATATAATTTTTAAGCTCGACCGTTTAGCGATTTGCAAGCTCGGATTTGGGCTCGAGCTTTGCTGAACCCAGTATTTTAGACTTGGGCTTGGCTTATTATATTA
The DNA here is from genome assembly GCA_037672795.1 of Lagerstroemia speciosa. Taxonomy (NCBI): domain Eukaryota; kingdom Viridiplantae; phylum Streptophyta; class Magnoliopsida; order Myrtales; family Lythraceae; genus Lagerstroemia; species Lagerstroemia speciosa. Next base: position 10,151,250 of record CM075299.1, on the reverse strand, counting down.
AACGAAGGCTTGTCGAGCCTATGCGAGCCAAGTCGAGAAAGAAAATATAGTTTTAGTGCGGGATCATTGTGTCAATTACATAACTTGATCGTGAGCAAAAAAGAACAAAACTAGGATTTTAAATAAGAATTTGAGATAATAGTGTTGATTTTTTATTTTTCTACAGTTAAATAATAATAGTAACTATTATTATATAAAATAAAAAAGCTTATTTAGGCTCATGAGCTTCCTGAGCTAGATACTATTAGGATTGGCTTGACTCATTTAATTGACGAACTCGAGTCAAGCCGAGCTCAAACTCATTAAAATCGAGCCGAATTGAAGCTTTTATCGAGCCGAGTCCGAACCGTTCATGTAGTTCTTCCTCACCACATCATCATGAGTTAGGACTATCTAAATTCTTTCACAAGCCTATATATTCCTATTAGGAATATATAAATGCACATGTGCATTGACCCTATTAATTAACAGCATCAATCACCCTCAGACCTAGAGGTCTCTGATTTGATCTCACCTGTGTGACTTACTATGCTATTTTTATCCCCACTTCATTATACCATTTATAGGTCTATGTGCCTCGTCTGTAAAAAAGAAAAAGAATGGAAGGAAATAAGCTAACCATAGGAGAGTTTCCATAATAATGATAGTATTCTTTTATAAGTAAATTAGATATCGATCCGTATTATGTACGGAACTGATAATTATACAATTAAATATAAAGTTATATTGTTTTTATACAAAAATATCTTATATGATTTTACAAATGAGCATTAATTTTTATAGTATTTTTAACCTCTATAGTTTGTATGATAAAGATAAAATATATAATTGGAAAAAAATTAAAGGCAATTATGATTTAAAACAGTAGTTATACTTTTATAAATAATTTTTCAATTTCATCCTCACTTTTATTTTTTTTTCTATTGGTTAGAAAGCAAGGCACTAATGGTGATTTGCATTTTTGGAAGATTAAAAAATAGATCAACTATCTATACTGTCCCTTAAAATAATAGATATAAAAAGTAATCATCACAGTCAATTAAATCACCAAAAATATATAAAAATGAGTTTAATATACTGACATTGTCACTAATAAAACGACAACATTTTAAATTAGATTTTCTTTGATAAAATTCCTTATTTTCCTTTATTTCATTCACACCCCTAATTTAAAGCCATAAATCTATTTTATAAATGAAAAAAATTGCCAGAGAGGAAAAGCAACCTTTTTGGTGTTGGTGTCAATCAACAAGAAAGCATGCGAAATCAACCCGCCTTTGTTGTTAATATCTTACGGTTTTACTAATCATAGAAATTAGGAGGAAAGACGGGGAGGGAAGAATATTGATACTTCCCATGAAATCCAATTTTTAGCTTTATTAAACCAAAAAAAAAAAAAGGGAAATCCTTTTTGTGTATGGCACAAACTCCTTTGACTGGTCAAAAGATTTGTTTAGCGATGTCGTATCCAATGTTAAGCCAATTTCGGATTCCCCGGAATGTCCTGTCCGGTTGGTGCCTTTTTAAGCCCACCCTTGATTTTCCGTTTTTTTTTTTTTGGGATATACGCCATTGTATTTAATTTATTTTTACGATGACGACTATAGGATTTAGTTTATTAAAATGTGAAATTCTATTGGGTATAAATTGACAAGTGGAAAAGAAAATAATCAATTTTTTCCATTTCGTTTTTTTTTCAAAGAACCATGTAACTCCATCATAATCAAAAGAAAAAAAAAACTTATATGCTCCCATTTTACGATAACGAGATAAAAAAAAACTAATTAAATTGATCTGATTAATATTAATTATGATAAATATTCAGGTAATTAATACTAATTTACTTATTTATTATATTTTAATTAATATTTCCTCGTGTCATATGAAGAAATAGAACATCTAAGAATTTCTCTAATTAAAGGGTAGTAATTGATCAATTAATTCCTTACCGTTGATAATTACATAACTTCCAATTGGGTAACTGTATCTGTATGTGCAAACTTCCACCCAAAGCTTAGCTCTTAAGCATGTCAAATGAGATATCTAAATCATCTTCACACTTATATGATATATAGCTAACTCACTTCTTTTTTTTTTTTTCAATTTTACAGTGACTTTTCTATTCTGTGTATGGTCAGTATAACGACCCAGGTAGATCTGTCTACCAATGAGATTGATTTCATGTTCCGAGTCGGTAATGATCAGCCATTGAATGCACTATAAATATAAAAAATCATAAATAAATGATGAATTATAACTTAAAAAAATATAAATTGTAAAAAAATATTAAAAATCTTAGTAAATGATGAATCCTTGATTAGACAAATATGTAAATGGATAAATCATGATTTTACGGATATATCATGTCAGCATCGCTTATGTAGTATGACCGCTCCATTGAACACTTTCTCTCACACATGAGATATCTCAAGTATCGTTACACTGATATGATATATAGCTAACTCACATTATTTTACATTACAGTGACTTTTCTGTTCTGTGTATGGTCAGTATAACAACCCGGGTAGATCTGTCTACCAATGAGATTGATTTCATGTTCCGAGCCGGTATCGATCAGCCCATCAAATGCACCATAAATAGTTACAGCCAAAAACACCAATGGTTACACGAAATTAACACAGGATGGGGACGGGGATGGGATGTGAGAGTTACGTCAAGATTCCAGAGGTTTTTTACCCTTTTAAATCTTTGTTAATTAATGGTAATGATGTGGGCCGCTAAGTTAATATGTCATAATAAAGGCAATGCAATCAAAGCTGTCCTTTTTTCCTTTTATTTTAATCAATTTGGTGATGATGGTGCCTTGCTACTGTTAAGATATCCCCTCCTCAACGGTTCATTACCTTTGTTGCCAAATTCCTGAATAAAATGATCAACTCGAATAATAATTATTTGATATACTAAACTAAAGTAATATATTATATTTAATAAATAAATGTAAATAATAGGTAAAAAGCATATTACTTTTTATTGATATATTAATAATTATTAATCGTGATCATAAATAATAAGATGAGTTCAACTCACACAATTTTTTTAAAATATTATATTATTATTTATTAATAATAATTCCCTCTTTTTCTTCTATCTATAGCCCCCATGTGTACTATACGGTATGATGAGTTTAGGTTCGACCTAGTTTGATTTAGTAATTAATGAGGCTCTTTTAATCGAGAATTTTTTCTATTTATAAAATTTAAATTCGATATTGCATCGGTAGAATTTAGAAAGAAATATCGGTTTCAAATAGTTGCAAAGAAGAAGAATAGTTGAACAATATTGTGTCCCCGACGTGTTTCCAAAATTGTCAAGTGCAAATTGGTTTTGTAGAAATGTGTACTCAGAAAGAGTGCTACTGCTCTCGTTGTATAATCAAGAGGTTTTGTATTTGATCTTACTCGTAAGACTTTCCGTACCCTTTTTTATTCCATCTCTCTTCTATCATTTTTAGACTTATGTACTTCTTATGTAAAAAAAAAAAAGTGTATTTCCTAGGAAGACATCACTTAGGATGTTAGCTACACGATGTCTCCTGATTTATTTAATAATAATAAAGCGGCTTTTAATTTGACTATTAATTCCCAAGAATTGATATGTCGATAATTATGATAAAATGCCGCATAATTATTTATATTTCCGAAAAATTTTTCCTTGGAAGACGACAACTTTTTCATAATTTTCCTCTACATTAAATTGATAATTCTATGCAATTAATTAATTCATAGATTGAATCGGGTGAATTAATGAATAAACAGTGACCACCAACGAAGGAAAAAGTTGAGCTTTTTTTTTTAATCGTTTAACATTAACCATAACTAATTAATCTACTAAAATCAAAATTCTCTACATTTTACAACCACTGAATACCTTCCTCGAAGATAACTGTATTTAATATTTTATTTAAAAAAGTAATACAAAAAATAATAAATTTATGGATGTTTTACCTTCAAAATTCATAAAATATTATATAATTTTTTGTTAATAATTAATATTAATTATTTTTATTAAATTATTTTATTTCACTCCTTATGTCTCCCATCATACTTTTATTTTAACATTTTTGTCTCATTAAATGAATTTTTTTAAACCGCCTCGCATGTGTTATTTTGAAGAGGGGCGTGGGTACAGGAGAATATTCAGCGTATATATCAAAGGAGGTTAGCTGAAGTGAAAGGGGCTTCAGCCGCTTAAACGAAGGATCCGGGTTCGAATCCCTATGAATGCAATAGATCTTCTTAGGAGGGGTCTCCGGGAAACCACTCGACAGCACCCCTAATCGGGATTAGTCAACTAGCCTTCGAGTACTGAACACCAGGTGGGAAACAAAAAAAGAATATTCAGTGTATAATAATAATTTATTTGTATAAATCACTATCAAGACATTGATATGTATAAAATTGACTCTAAAAAACTGTAAAAATTTTATATGTATCAAGATTTAAAGGAATTTTATGTAATAACCTTATTATGTATTTAAATATTTATTCTGTGGGTGCACGGTACAGGTCAAGACAAGAGATTTACAGTCCGACAAAAGAAGCGGTCCGCACGAGACGTCAGAAATGGAAAGATGCTGCTGATGATGGAGCTGCACAACAAGCCTACGGTGCGCGAAGCAGAGGATCTCAGCCCCCATCGAGAGGGAGCAGAGCAGTTAACGAGTTTTAGTCCCCGAAACGTGATTACCCTCCTCCACCTTCGCCATACAAAGTCACTGCAACTGTCCTTTCCTCCATTAGAGAGAGAGAGAGAGAGAAACCAGAGAAGCGAGAAGGGGGAGAGAGAGAGGGGGGGAGAGTGTGTGAGGAAGGGAGGGAGAGGGAAAGTAGTGGAGCCGGCGACTCTGGAGGGGGTGGCGGCGGCGGAAAAAAAGGGAGATGCAACTGAGTGTAGACCGTTCGGTGACCGGTGTTGGAGGGGCCGCCGGCGAAGGCGGGGAAGGAGGGTCAGTAGTGGTGGTTGGTGTGAAATTGGACGGTGAGAGCAAGGAGCTGCTGACTTGGGCCTTGGTGAAGGTGGCTCAGCCTGGAGATCACGTCATTGCTCTTCACGTCCTCGACTCCTCTTCCTCCATTGGTAAATCTCGGTCCCTCTCTGTCCCTTCCCTTCTCTCCCCCCCTTTCTCTATCCCTACCCCTCTCTGTTGTCATTACTGAATTCTTCTTCTTTCCTTCCTCTTGGTTTTTACAGATGGAACATCTTCATTGATTTCGCTGGTGAATGCGTTTGATTCCGTGCTCGCTGTCTATGAAGGTTTCTGTAACTTGAAACAGGTAAACATTGTGAATCCTTGAATTGAATTTCTTTGCTTCATTTTTCCGGAATCGAATCTTGTTCCAGGGGGAAAAATTTAGAACTTTCAAAAAACATTTTTCTTTTCTATGAAGAAATCATAAGGAAATGAAATTTAATAATTTGGGTGGAACCAATTTTTCTGCGGATTTAAAATTGTGCCCTTCTGCTTAATCCGGGAAAGCGAGCCCTTTGATAAGTACTTTACTTCTTATCATTTTGGTTGGATCTCTCTAATGAAGAACATGCGGGAGTATTTATCTATGGCCACAGATCGATTTTCCTTGGGAGTGATGTGAACATTTCTTTCTTTCTTTTCATATTGTGTATTGTGTCGGTCATCCACTCTTGTCAATTGCTGCTCAGGTCTTTCGATATTGGAATCTAAGCTTTGATTGTTGAATTGTTCCTGTAGGTGGATTTGAGGCTGAAAGTATGCAGAGGTCCATCGGCGAGAAAAGTGTTAGTTCGAGAAGCAAAATTGTTCCCTGCAGCAAAGTTAATTGTAGGAACCTCCAAGGCTCATCACAGAATTCGATCATCTGCTTCGGTAGCAAAGTACTGTGCGAGAAATCTGTCAAGAAGTTTCTGGGTGTTCGCCGTTGATAGTGGCAAGGTTGTGTTCAAGAGAGACATCGCTCAACTTGATTTAGATGCCTCACAAGGTGGAGTTCTGGAAGTTTTCGTAGTTCATTAATGTCAATAAAAATGGGAATTCCACTGTCTTGCTGATATGTTCTATATTTTGTTTTCTTCTACTTGTGGAACAGACGACAAGAGGCAGAAGCCTTATGCTCACCTGCTCCATCGTTCTCTGAGCAGAAACTTGAAGTTGGCAGAGAAATGTGATGTTGGCAGCAGGCAGTGTGTGCATAAGTCTGAGTCCTGTGGTGGATCGAGGAAAGATTGTGCAGGATTGGCTTCTCAGGATGTCAAATTATTTTCAGAAAACACTGAAGATGACGCTGTTGACAATTCTTTAGCTCTGGTGCCATTTCAAGCAAATGAGGAGGATGATACAAGCTCAGATTCCATCACAGTTCGAGAATTGCGTGCTTTCAGACCTGGTTGGTCATTTCTTCAGCGGATATTCTTGCCAAAGCGGCAACAGGCAGAAAAATCTGCGGGTAAGAAGACATCGGTGGTTCAGCGAGTTTTGAGACTACCAGGCATGCATTCCAGTGCTGTAGTCTATCCGGATCAAAAGCAAAGCAGCTATGTTCAGGATGATGATCGATTATGTGATTTGAATGGAGAGCAGGGTGCAATCGTACCCTTTGGATGTGATGGTGTCTGTCCTCCACCTGATAACACCTCAAAGAGTATCCCGGAGGAATTGGAGGGCCTTCATGATAAACATTCTTCCACTTGCAGATTGTTCAACCATGGGGAACTTCTGGCAGCTACATCAAACTTGATGCCTGGTATTTTCCATCAGTTATGAGACCTGGTTTCTAATAACGTCGTTAAAACTTTGTTTATAGTGTTCTAATGATATATGTAATTTCAGAGAATTTGGTGGGAAGGGGTGGAAGCAGTCAGGTATATCGAGGTCGTCTGTCTGATGGCAAGGAACTTGCAGTGAAGATTTTGAAGCCATCTGATGATGTAGTGAAGGAATTTGCTTCAGAGATAGATATAATTACCACTTTAAATCACAAGAATATAATATCTCTGCTTGGTTTCTGCTACGAGGACAATAAACTTGCCCTGGTTTATGATTTTCTAGAAAGAGGAAGCCTAGAAGAGAATCTCCATGGTAAGTAACTGCAAATTTCCTGATTGGGATTTGATGAAGATTTCTTCACCTCTCTCTGCTTATGCTTGCTTCTTCATCAATATTCTACAGGCGAAAAGAAGGATCCTTATGCATTTGGATGGCGAGAGAGGTATAAAGTCGCTGTTGGTGTAGCTGAGGCACTGGACTACATACATAACAGCTGCGCTCAACCAGTTATCCACAAAGATGTGAAGTCTTCAAACATTCTTCTCTCTGAGGATTTCGAGCCACAGGTCTCTGCCCCTGCATATTGAAATTTCTTTCTGACTCATTTGAGATCTTCTGCTCATCCATGTTTTGGTTGATTTTCGTGATCAACGGAAATTTAATTTAACCCTCGTAAAATGTTTTGGTTGATTTTCAGTTATCAGATTTTGGTCTGGCTGGTCGGGTTGCAGATCTATCATGCCAATTGACAACAGATGATGTCGCAGGAACCTTTGGGTAGGCTGTATTTTCTGGATGGGAATTAGCTACCGTGATATGTCATCCCTACATTTTCTCTAGATGCATTTGCTGAGACATTCTTCATTTTTCATTTTTCCCCAGTTATTTGGCTCCGGAATACTTCATGCATGGCAAAGTGAGCGACAGAATTGATGTATATGCATTTGGCGTTGTAATTCTCGAGCTTCTATCTGGTAGAAAGCCGATTGGTGGTGAATATCCAAAGGGTCAAGAGAGCCTAGTCATGTGGGTAAGTAAAATTTGGTAGAGTTGCTCCTGCAAAATATTTTGGTAAAGCAAATCTTAAGCTTTTCATTCCATGGTCTGTGTTTAGCTGCTGAGTGGAATTGGTTTAAATGGTCATTTGACTCCATTTGACGCTCATGTAAATATCATGCAGGCGAGGCCTATTTTACAGTCTGGGAAGGTTTCCCAATTGCTAGATCCGAGCTTAGGCAGTGATTATGACCATGAACACATTGGAAGAATGGTTTTAGCTGCTACCATTTGTATCAGTCGATCTCCCCAAACTCGTCCTCCAATTAGTCGTGTAGGTTTTCTTACTTACTCTCTATTGCCCTGCTCTTTCGCACTCACTGTTTATGCATTCTTTGGCGTTTGTGAATAATGCTGAGGTTTGCTTTGGTTACAGGTTTTGAAGCTTCTCCAAGGCGATGAGGAAGCAATAAAGTGGACGAGGGAACAGATCAGTTCGTCATCAGAACTGGATGGCTTGGATGGAGAAGACTCCCCGGTTAGCAGTATCCAGTCTCACCTCAATCTAGCATTGCAAGATTTGGAGGATGACTCCCTCTCCACCAGCAGCGCGGAGCAAGGTGTCTCATGGGAGGATTACATGCGGGGAAGATGGAGTCGCACCTCGAGCTTCGACTGAAAAAGATTCTAACTTCAATCAGAAGCTAGACACATTCAATTTGGCCATAGCTCCTGCACAAGTCCTACTTATTTGATTTGAAAATTCACTTTTCCACTTTTGGCTTTCCACGGCTGGCTTAAAGAGTGAAGGTGGGTCTTGGAAGAGAGGTTTCTTTTGAAAGATGTCTTGCCCCCTCCTGGACTGTTTAGTTTGGTGCTTCTCAGCCCTCTTTGCGGCTGGTTTTTCTGTTTGGAAGTTGTTCCTTTTGTTTTGGTTTGAGTTGTCGTCATCTAATTCCAAGTCTTAAGTGTAAATTTCCATTGCTATATCTTCTTGTAAATGAGGAGCTCTCCTGTTTAGGAACAAGAACTGTGACTACATACTTCCTATCTAACTGCTCGGTTGTTACTGCAGCTGCTGTTACTTTTTATTAACTATTTTTCTAACATGTTGCTGGTGACACGTTACTCCTTCCGTTGCTGAGATGTCCATGCACCTACAAAAGGGTGTGGAAAATTCCACAATATGACTGCATTAAGTACCCCTTTCCCAGTGATCTCTCCCTTTCCTATTTACTGAACTGTTCGTACCTTTATGGCATCAAGTGTCCTTTCTCCAGTGACCTATCCCTTTTTCGATTTACTGCACTGTTCCTACCTTTTGTAAAGTTGCTGACTGGGTGGGTTTGGTGGCATTCCTTTCTTCAAGGCCTCTCGGATTCTGTTGCTCTGTGTCCTTTTCCTAATTTCTTTGGTTAAATCCTAAAATGCGCTTCTTTCTTTTCCCATATCATGACATATGCTGGTCCCAGACCCCCAGACAGAGGAGGCCTCACCCTTTTGGCTGTTGTGCTTTCCTTGATTTTTCTCCCAAGTATGTATTCTTTCCTTGGACACTGTCTTTTCCATCATTCTTGTTTCTCTCTCTCTTTCCCCGCATTTAACTGGACCCCAATATCAATTCAATCACCTTTACATCATGGTAGGACATACTACATTAGCAGACATTTTACTGTAATGGAACATGCAATAATGCTGCTAACTTTTAATTCGTAATAGCGACCTACCGTGCTAAACACGTTAAATTGGATGTAGCCAGTCTAACTTACCAATGTTGAAATATATGTGCCCAACTGACGATAGAAGTAGTGCATAGCAATACCTTATTACCATTGACAATTCAAAGGGAAACGGAAAAACTCATCCCAGTGCTAATATGGAGTTGTTAGAGTTCAAGTATTGTGATCGGAAAAAGATCCATGATTAGGAGGGTCTTACTTCTTAATAGTCACCCTAGTACAAATTTGAACAAGTTCTCAGTCTCATCGGATGCTTGTTTATTCATGCTGTACCTGTAAGATGTTTACACCAGCAACTTTGGTCAAAATCGCTTTAACGGGAAGAACTATCCCGCCTTGTTAGGTCTGCAGTGGGCTCCAAAGTTGATGTGGTTTGGGCCTCTTTAGGCCCAAAACTAATGGATGATCTATTATATGGGCCAACGTTTCATGAGCCTGTCTTTTAAATGGGTTTCATTTGGGCCTCGCTTTAGCCCAATATATAGGATGGTCTTTTATATGGCCGTGTCCGTGAAATATTCATTTCCCGCTGTCGATCCGAAGTCCCAAGCAGAAGAAGCACTACCGACCTTTGGTTGCCCCAGTGGGTGATCTCGGTCGATTTTCGACCTAACTGTAAATTAGTATTAAGTTACTTTCCGACTTTTCGGGACACTGTATGTAACAAATCACGACAAGAAAAAGCACTGAAGCATAACAATCTTGTTCATCACTTGATAAAGCACCGCTCCGCTCCCTGCTCTCAGTGCAGTCTCTGGCGCCAAACCAGCTCGCTGCTTCAAGGTAAATTTTAGGCCTCTTTGTGTAGAAATTGATGATAGATTGAGATTATCAGGCACAGGACACGAGCGATGATGTACATGTACTGCCTTGTGCAGTGTCTCTCGAAATGGCTTTGAGCCACATGCCTCGATCAGATTGTGTTCCCAGTGGGCGAAGTAAAAAGTTTCACACTTCGGGAACTTTGATGTTACATCCCGCAATCAAGCCAATGGTTTTGCTGTTCCCTTCTACTCCAAAATAGATTCTTTGAACGATCGAATTTATAGCTGCATTCCAACGAAATCTGGCGCACTGTGCAGATATACCTCAGTTTCATGTCTGACTCGGTTTTCTGTACCATTTTGTGCTGCTAAAGTTATGAACTTCACTTCATTCTGTTTGTAGTGGAGATTTTTGAAGCCTGCTCCGATAACTTCTGAGCTTGGGCATTCGTGCTTGCGGAGTCCTTCAGCAATGTGGTGAGTGGGGGAGGCAACTGTTCTTCACATCCCTTTGTAATACTCGCCTAGAAAGCATGTTACATTGATTTATGTTACAAAAGTAATCGATCTATTGAAGCATTGGTTTCGTTGGTGGAATGGATTTTGTCCCTGTTATGGTTTGATAACTGTTTCGGGTATTTTGGTCGAGAATAGGTCTCTTGGATAAATGCATGCTTTTCTGTTTCTTTTTTGCCGTGCTTTCTCTTAGTGATTATTATTCGTTGTGCAGGAAATGCAATGGCGAGTGAGCAAAGTGGAGATCAGCAAGCTGCAATCGCTTCACACTGCTGGGTGGAGAGAAATGGTGGAAGTCCAGTGCAGGAAGATCAAAGAGAGTGCGGGGAATCACTCTTATGTCTGGGCTTTATATATTGTTGTTTATGGTGGTTTTGGCCTTTGGGTGACTTATAGGTGAAGGAAGCTTCGGAGAATGAGAGCAGGGTCCAAGTTCTCCAACAGAGACCCCAGAAGCTTGTTGAAGCTGAAGAATCTGCAAACAGCCTCAGCTTCATCATCTGCATAGAAGGCTACAGAGCTGCCTCCCAGTGCATGGTCAGTAGTCACTGCACCTCCTGCTGCCAGTAAAGCTCCTAAGCATGACAAACTTTGACCCCCCACCTGACGGGCTACAATGAGTTGTGGGTGGAGCTATGCAGTTTGTTACAAAATGCTTGGTCTGCCTATGATGCTTGTGGATAATACATGACACATGTTGTCCCCAAGATGATCTTGATCCTGTTTGTATAAAGGAATTATCAGTGAGGGTGACAGCTATTGCATGCACATTTCTGAGGGGAGGTGAACCGGAGGTTTTTAGCTGAATTCTAAGGCCTTGGGAAAATCGGAAGATCACAGTAGGCCTGCTTTGGCATTGAATTGATAAGCAATAATGATTTCAAGGCCCCTAATGACAAAATGAATTCATGCTCGTTCTTGTTCAACTGGAGCCAGCAGAATAATTGGCCTACACCAGAGTCAGAAGATCATAGAACTGGTGTGCTTTTCCTTGAAAAGATAGTGCAAACAGATTGGATGAGGAGACAAGATCCAACAGGACTCATGTTATTTCGAACAGCAGTATTGGAAGCTGATGCAGAAGAATCCGATTTGATAATGCCAGGATTCAGCTGTTCGGGCTTGACTCAAGCTTTGGTTTTTCCCTAGGAATGGACAATAATCAGGTAAAACATTTTACTATCCTTGTCGGGGAGAGCTTTGGAGAATGAGCTAACTTCCGAATGGGCATTTCATTTATTGTGTGATTTTAACTGGGGAAAAGGAAAGAAGCAACAGCTCATTGCAAACTTTGCGAAAAGCTGGCCCGGTAAATGAAATCTTAGCCTGAATGGCATGATTTAGCCTTTCTGATTGATGAATCAATGGATTCAAAACGAAATGCATTGACAGAAAGATTCACACAGAAAATATAGCATGGTGGGCTTTGCAGTACATTTCTGATAATAATGCAACGAGTCGATAACTGGAGTTATATTTTCACTCGGTCACTTAGATGACTAAAGTATGACAGGTTTCGATCCCCTCCACGGGCTAAAATGAGGTATCCGTGCTTGGAAGTGTTGAAACGTAATATCTGATATAACATTTTAAGTATAATCATAACCATTCATTCATATCATACAATACAACACTCTACACATGGAACATACTCGACCACAGTGCATAAACAGAGCTCTCTCTCAGAGGAACTTGGCACACCACATAACTTTCTACTTAGTGAGCAGTCGTTATCAGTGCCTGTGATTGCTTCTCGTAGCGAAACCCATTAGCCTTTGAATCATCAGCCGACCACACGAATATCCCATTCAACTTCCCCTCGCTCTTGAGCCTGTTGCACGCTGTGAAGAACCCATTTTGCGGCGAGAGTCCACCGCTCCCATCGCTGATGAAGCTCACCAGGACCTTCCCACTGTCGTAGTTTGAGGCCTGCTGGTCGAAGTAGTCCAGGAACTGAGACACGGTAGTGCCCTGATCGTAAGCATAGAATTGGAAGTTCACATAGTCTATGATGTCTCCGTACTTCTTCCACAGGGCCATGTAATGCGACTGAACATCGTCGTCGGCGAATGGGGCTATGGAAGCGAAGCTTATCACCCCGTTTTTCTTCAGGGTGCTTACGAGCTGCCCAATGCACTCTGTGAACGTCTCCGGGTCTGCCTTGAAGTGTTCATAGTCGATGTCAATCCCATCAAGGTTGTAATTCTTGATGATTGCTGTGAGCGAAGCGACCGCGTTCGAGACCCAAGAGTTGACCGAGGAAGGGTCAAAGTATGCGTTTCCGCTTTGCACGCTATCCCCTCCTAGGCTAACGCCGACCTTCACGTTCGGGTGCTGGTCCTTGATCGAGGAAACTTGATCCGGAGTAAGGTTGTCAGTATCCCAGAAGACGTTGAACTTCCCGTCTGTAGGGGACGTGCCCGAGGAGTCGTAGTCGATGGCGAAGGAGAGGAGGAAGTGAAACTGGACGCCCTGGTTGATCGGGACATCGGAGAACCGGACGTTCTTGAACTCCGCACCTATGTACTCTCTGAACAGGTTCGAGCTCGGGGCGGCCTGCAGGACTGGTGACCGGAGGAGGAGCGGCTGAAGGATCAACAGGGCGATGAAGAGCTTGTGAGGAGCCATAGCCGTGGTCTTTGGTTTTGTGGTTTGAAGGTATGGATGATGTGGTGAGATGAATTAGGGTCCTTGCCTGGTCTTGTTTATATATGGGAGATGTGATTGTGATGTGATTAATGAAGCCAATCAAGGGGCTAGTGTGGAAACTGTGTATGGCGGCTTGCCTGACACGGAATTCGGACACAGAAAAAAGATTGGATGATTTGTCAAGTGTCCTAACTTTTCGTAACATCCTGACTGTTTTCGTCATCGTCATCGTGCTATTGTTGTTGTCGTGCTGCATAGATTGAATCAGTAGAGCCATATAATGTAGCAGTCAAAGATGTTGAGGAATATTCAACAAGGATGGAGTGGAAGGAAAGGAGTGCAACAGGAGAAAGTCTTTGTATACCACTTGATATTACTTATATAATATTACGAATAAATTAAATCAAGTTATTATAGGTTAATTTTTTTCCATCTTAGATTTTAATAAAAAATTCTAAAAATAATTAAATTATACTGATTCGTAACACGAAATCTGTAACTGTCACGTGCTATACTTAATATACCTAGGACTCTCTCGTGCAACAGCTATCAGCAACCCCCCACATCATCCGTCTTGATTAATTTTGTCATGCAATATTTGAGGATTTTGTCATTATCCTTCCCCCCCTTTTTTTTTTAAAAAAATTCTTTTCCTTTTCATTCATGGAACATGAATAGGATATGATGGAGAAAGAAACAAAGAAATTCGAATTGTCCCGATGAAAATATAATTAAAGACATTTTAATTTCAGTTCGATAATAATATAACGAAAAATGACAGCAGAAGTCTTATATGTTTATTTTCTTTACGAGTAAGTCTTATTTATTATCCACCGTTACAACATCTAGTCCGCCGCCCTACCTTCCGTCACTCCGAGGCAGACGTGGCAGTGACACCATTAAGTTTATCCCGAGTGTCAAATTTAGTGTTGATATGAACATTTTCTTAATCCCATGTGTATAAAATGATTAGATAAATTATTTTTTTATTCTCAAACCAATAGAATTACTCATTTGCCCCTCAACATGCATCAAATTTTCAATATCTTGCCAATCAAACCCTTGATTTTCAGGAATCTGCTCTCCTTCGACCATGTCCTTTGAACTATATAGGATTTCTTATTTTGAGTTTACTGTTCTGTTCACTTATTGATGTAGGAATGAACCTTTTCAATTTAAGGATTACATTTGCAAGAGCTCTGTTGAAGGTTTTACTCATTTCGTAGTATGACTACACAGATCATCAACCACAACAATCTAATCATTTAATTGAATCTTTGAAAATGAGAGCTGTGAGAACTACGTATTTCGGCGTCCATCAACCCTTCCACTGGAAAATGGTCATCAATGAACAAGCTGAGCCTAGTAGTATTAGCAGTGGCTACGAGTTAAGGACACCCAGAAAAAAGTTATTTTTTTGTTAAAATAATTGAAAATTAGACGAGTTACTCCCAGAATTTTCAAGGCTTTGAATGGTAAGATTTTGAAAATTTGATGGACGTTGAGGAGTAAATGAGTAATTGTAGCCGGTTTGACTATAAAAATTTATTTATTTAATTATTTTGTACATATGGGATTAAGAAAACGCTCACATCAGTACTAAAACTGACACTTAGTATAAAGCTATATGCCACTGCCACATCAGCATCAGCCTCGGAGTAAGGGGAGATCGGACGACGGACTAGATGTTTAATGACAGATAATAAATAGGACTTGATATTTTATTTTAAAACATATATGACTCTCTTATAAGAAACGATAAACAGATAGAACTCCCATTGTCATTTTTTCATAATATAACTATATTAAACTTTGTTATCTTTGTTTTTAAAAAAAAAGAGAGAAAGAGGAAGTCAAAATCATCAATTACCTAATCAATCAAACAGGTTCCCTGTTGTCCAAATCTTGATCTCTCTTTATTTTAGCACTAGAGATAGAACATAAATCTTGTACGGTGACAATAGAATATAGGTTCGTTTTTATCAATGAAATTAAATTTTATCTCCTTTCATTAATGTACTCAAAAAACCAACACATATATGAGCAATGTATTCCTAATTTATCTATGCTCCTACCTTCTCCGTTTATATATATAATGTGTGAGCAAGGTAGTTCTCTTTCCTTCTAACCCGGATTCAATTCCAATTGTCAAAATATTTCCCGGATTTGTTGAGAGTTAAAATTTACATCAACTGGATTAAAGAAAAAACTTTAATTTATAACAAAATTGGGTACCATCATTTAATAACTTAGACTTTTTGGTGAAAACGAGCTTGTGACTCTTGTACGTCTGTGAAATTTCACAAGATTCATAATCATCATCAACTATAGGACAACAATGCAACCACCAGGGATAAGCTAGAAATTGGATAACTATGTATTACTTCAGCATCAGGATGAAAAATTTACCCTCTTTCATTCTTTGGCTTCTGCAGTATACAAACATATACGGCAATTTGTGTGTGTGTGTGTCTCTCTCTCTCTATATATATAGGAGTTAACTCCATGATGGCTTTAGCTTCAACCTGATCGAAAGACTGAACCAAGATGCATGCTTGCCTAGCAGCCACACACGCCTTCTCATTGCACCGGCATCACTGAATACCGCCTTAATGGTTTGTCCATTAATTCATTGGTTGCTGGCTATACTTGTGCTTGGTTCACCATCATATTATTCTTGTGGCGGTTCATTTGTTCCTCTAAAGCATGAGGTTCTCTTAGCTTCTTCCTCTAGCGAGTCCCGTCCTTGCCATACGAACTATTATATGCACCAATCAGAAAGGTTCTTGCTGCCCTATCTAAGAAAACTAAGAAATGATTGAGTTCAACGTTGTCAAAGAGTAAAGAATTCCTATATTTTCATATGCTATATAACATAAAACTACATCAAACAATGTAAATTAACTTTCTTTTTCCATCTAGTTTAAACCTTATAGACCACCAAATTATTTAGCTTGACAAACTAAATCTCAATTTAATAATGGTGTGAAATGAGAACTTAGTTATAAGTTTTGGCACTTGAAACAGACATAATATAAATTAGTGGTATGCTTGCAAGAACTGAGTTAATCAGTGGGATCCTCCCAACCCATGATAGGATTTTAGATTTCCATAAGGTTACAAATTTAAAAGATTCAGCTTTCTTTTTCTTAGTAAAAAGTAGGTTAACTAGAGTCATGTATCTTTGTTAAATGTTGCAGGTGGGTCGTAAATGTTTCAAAATAAAATATCAAGCCCAATTTGTTATCCGTTGGTACAATATTGAGTCATTTCCTTCACTTGCCATTAATAGAAGCTGACGTGATGCCATCTGATATGTCAATTTTTATGCTGATGTGAATATTTTAATCCCATATGTATAGTGGGATTCGAAATATTATTTTTTATTTTCGAAGTAATAATTTTAAAATTTTGATAGAAAATGAAAGGTAAAAAAGTAATTGTATCAATTGAAAAAAAATTAATATTGTCAAATCCTTTGTCCACGTGGAATTAAAAACATCCACATCAACACACAAAATTGACGTATCACATTAAAATATGCCACATTAACTCGTATTTAAAGGAAGATAATGGGAATGACTGAATAGTATAATGGCAGGTAACAAATAGGATTTTATATTTTATTTAAAAATATTTAGAATTCACTCATAAAATTCAATAAATATATAGCACTCTCGTTGTCATTTTCCCTATAGCATCCCTATTGCTCTTTCTTATATTAAAACCTACTTTCAAACTAATACTTCTCAGTAAGTTCTCTGACTCCACTTTATTTAATATATCCTAGTTAGAACTTTTATAGATAAAGTAAAACAAATAAGGGAAGAGCGGATCTCCTGGCTGTCTAAACAATGTAATTTAGGGTTACTAGCAAAAGTTCAAAGCAAGGTATGAACATGTATAGGAACTATAAGAAATATAATGTCAACAATATAATATAATAAAAATGATCAACAATGCTTCTTAGACATAAGGCTTCCTCCAATCTAGTAACATAACAAAGGGTATCAATGGAATCTCCATGGATCTGATTATTTGGTTCAAATAGCCCATCATGGCTGCTGGAAATTTATCGATAACAGTGACAATGTGCACCTTGCAAGCAATTAGGACAGCTACTACTCTGGAGGAGGATCAGGAGAAAGAGAGAGTTTATCCCTGCGTTCAGCATCATCATCAATCCAATCAGATTTATGCAGGCTTAGCTAGTAGATTATAACAAGAAGAAGAAGAAGAACAACAGTAAATAACTTACATAATGAAAACAAATCTCCCATTTCGGAAACTCGGGTCGGAGCTCCAGTTCAGATTCACCTGGTAAATATATATATATATATATATATATATGCACAAGAAAAAGATATACATCTATGATGATCGGTAAATTAAAAACCCTAGCTAACGAGTTGGTAAACATCGATGCAAAAAAATAAAAAAGGATGCTCTTACAAGTTTCCAACCCAAGAAAGAGAGGCAGGTGAGACAATAGACAGTGACGGCGGCACCATATCCTTCCACCGTCCCGTAATCGATCAGCACATTGTTACTGCATATGCATTTTCGAGACAAGTTCATCACATGATTCACATAATTCTCCGAGGAAGGGGCAGTATTTTTTTTTTTTAAACCGCTCAACGTAAATTGATTCAGAAGGGGACAAAGGAAAAAGGAAGAAGATTGCCAGTCACATACACTCCACTGAAGATTCCGATATCTCTGACTCCATTAGCCGTCTGTTCAGTACAGCAGAAGGGTTTGATCAGCAACAGACGACAAACGCAAAAGCATATCACCATAAGATCATCAACAATGTTTTTTCAGAGTGGGGCTAATTGAATTTCCATTGCGGACATGCATATCTATTTAACTAAGAGAGAGAGAGAGAGAGAAGGCGGGTAGACTAGACGGATTACATTGACCGAGTAGCGGTAGTGCAGATGCATGTACCCTGCGATGGGATTACTGCAAAATGAACAGGCGAAGTGATCAAAAGCGACTGAATAAGAATCTTCATCATCATCATTGCTTGAATATGCCATTTCTTCATCGGATTCACCGGCGGCTGCAGGTTGTGCCATTCCCTTTGATCTCTATCCCTGCATGCAAATTTGATTTTGATAAGTCGAGGGTGATGTGTATATTGGAAGTTTGGAGCGGGATGGGTGGAAACGAAGCGGAAGAGATTAGACGCAGAGGGAGAAACCGATGATTCTTGAAGTTGGCGTCTTGACTGATCAAAAGCTTTCTTGGGTAATTTGGCGGTGAAAAGTGGTCAATGGTTTGTAAAGGTATTACATATATAAGACAAATACTTTCCCAACAGTCACATAGATAGCATTTTGTATGCACCCATTCACAATTAATTAAAATATTTTGATAAGTTTTCACCAAATTTATTTTATTACAGGAGTTGGGAAAATCTAAACTAAAAATTTAATTAATTGATAGATGATATAGGTTTCAATCAAAACTTGTAATATTAAAATAATTAAAAGAAGAAAAGAGTCAAATATTGAGTATTAAATTTACTTTTAGAAAAGTTTTATTATGAAAATAATAAAAGAAAAAAAATCGCACATGTATGGCAGCACAACACTTCCATATAGAAACCTACTTACCCCCTTTCGCGTGATTTATTTTACACATTGTTTTTCAAAGTCAAATTGAACTTTTTATCCGCATGAGCAATGAATAATAATACTTCATGACGTGCAGATAAATACTTCTTAACATCATTGCTGATGTCAGCATCTAGAATTTAATCATTATTAATGGGTTTCATATCCCTTTAATATTCTCTTTACCTATCTTGGGAGGGATAAGCAATACATATATACATGTGTGTGTGTATATACATATATCGTGCATATGGGAGTGATAAGTAATACATATATTATACCTCGTTATAAACTATAGACGTATATATACATAACATGTATTCATGTGTCTGCGTAGGTGGAGTAGAGATGGTTACGATTGATCCAAGTCCCATCAATCTTTCCACCGGCCGGAGAGAAATCACTTCACCCTGCAGAGTCCCAGATTCTGCCCCTCTCCAATCATCGTTTGCTATCCCAATATCCCTAGCACCACCGCTACGTATGCTCGCTCATCATCGATCATCATCCCAAACCCTGGACGACCTCAGCTATCATAATTTATTCGGTTGGTGGATCTTGGCGATCGAATGGAGATGGGTGAAGTCCCGATAAACAAGCACTGCTTGGAGCCGCACGTGTGCCCTCAATGCAAGACTTTCATTGCTTCTGCCACTGATATTCCCGGCTGGAGGGTGGTACGTCAGTCTACATACATACACATACATATATATATAAATGTCTGACTGATCAATCAATCATCAAATTAAAAACAAGAAATGAAAAGAAACAGTGTGGGATTTCATCGGTTTTTCGATCCTTTGTTCTTTCTCGTAATGGGCTGAAACTGAATGTTCCTCGCCATACCCACACATAAGCATACATACCTGTAGAGAAGACGAATACCCGGCGCTAACGGAAATTGTTCTAGTCGGTTTGGTCATATTAATGATTATAACTCTTCCAATGATATATATGCCCAATGGATAATGTCCATTCCCAAGTACTTGAATCGGGATCTTAATTAAAGGGAAGAGGTGCCGAATAGATTCAACCAACCCGGGAATATATCGGTAACTTCTTGATTCCTTTTCTTTTGCTGCTTGGTTTCTTCTCAGGTGACTGGAGTGAGTGGTAGTCCGGCAGAAGTTGAGGTTACGGTGATTAGCATTTATCGAATCGCTGTTTTAAACGTATACCGAATTGAAGGGATCTTTACTAAAGCGTACGTACATAGGACTTCAAACCATTCCACAATTAAAAAAAAACATATTAATGATTCATATATTTATATTTATTTAATTAAGATTAGAATGAGAATGAATTTCTCCCTCATTTCTTATTGCATATTGTGTTCCATGTGAGCAGAGTGAACGTCCGGACCAGCGATGATCGTTTCACGGAGAACAAGTGCACATTGGTCGAAGTTTACTGCAACAAATGCCGCCATCACTTAGGAAAGAAATACGTGCATTGATTACACGACTCGTTCGAGTCAACTAGTCATCACTTGATCAATAATCTCGTTAACAGTCTCATATTTTTTAGGTTCATGTGGAAAATGATGACGACAACCACCGTAATCAAGCGATTCATGCGGGGTGGTATGAGCTGATTCTGTAAGATGTTACACATGATCTTCTTCTTGTCACTTGTTCTGATCAGTTTTCAACTCCGTTCTTTTTAGATTTTAATCACATTTCTCCCTCTCCCTCTGTCAAAAAAAAAAAAAAAAAACAGTGAATGGTATGTCGTGCATGCCGTAGTGAACTTGATGGGTCAAAAGTGAAGGAAGGAGAGGGGAGTTGCTGCTGTTCCTATGTAATGCTTTCACATTTGCTCTTCTTACCAAATCTGAAGGAGAACGAGAAGTGTCTACAGCAGCATGCAGCTGCTAAATCCTAGGATGTAATGCTTTCCTTTCATTAATAAATAATGACACTTTAGGAAACCAACACAAATCATTGTCTCTGCCTCCATGCATTTTTATGTACGTACTACAAACAGCTATTTCATGGAAATTCTCTTGTTGTCCACGAGGCGAAAAAGGATTATCTCCCCTTTCGATTTTCGACTCTCAGCAGCAGTTGCGGTACAGACTGTCTACATATATGAGATTAATTCACAATCTGACTTCAATTAATTAGTCGAAGATCAACGTAACACATGTCTCCTTTACCTGGGAGGAAGCTGAATTAATCCTATTGTTCTTTAGATATATTATATCGAGCTAGGCTATAGTCGTCTCTCAAAGTGCTGTCTAACTGCACACGCTCTTGGAATTATTGGAGAAAACTAAGCTACTACAAATTGAGAGTCGATGCCTTCAGACCCTCACACTGCATACGAAGTGGGGAATTGTTGGTTAATCCTATTTCCTTCCAGTTCGATTTGTGGCATCCCTAAAGGGCGGGGCCTTTGCTGGATTTTTGTCACAACTCACAGGGATTTTTGTACACGGGGATGGGGCTTGGTTTGATGGACATAGGTGCTGAGTTGGTTGTTAATTAGTTGCGGGACACCTGTTTACCGTTAAGATAAAAGAGTTTTACTCTAGAATTCAATCGAGTTATACATGCATATATACATACATATCTATATGTATATATGTTAACTCTACAAACGTACATATTTGTGCACACTTTTCGGCCTTACACCAATGCGAACTCTTGAGTTTAATTGAATTTTGGATGTTCCCTGAGTATATGCTTAATTAGAGCTTATTTGATTATAGGAAGTCATGGGGAACTAAGAATTGAAGTATGGTGAAGTCCATGAAGGCATGCCAAGGCATGCGCTTAGGCACAGAAGGGCAGAAGACTTCGGAGCATGACTTGCCGAGGCATGTGCCGAGGCGTACCTTCACAATAGGCATTCTGATGCTTTGTGCCAAGGCGTGTGCCGCGGTAGGTAGCGGGATTATGGACGCCAAGATTTTAAAGACCGAGACTTTCGGGATATTTTGGATAAGATTGATTCTGAGAAAGGAGGGAAAGAAAAATATCTTAAGATCTCACGGGAGCAACTAAAGATATCATTAGAATATCTTGAGAGATATGGAATCAATCTATATATTGAAGTATTTTGGCTATGTGAATGAGAGATATACATCCATCTATCCATCCATCTATCTGGGGAGACATCAGAATTTTCTTTTGATCTCTTTTCTTTCAGAGAGACAGCATCGACATCGAAAAGGGGGAAGTCGACAACAGGTGAAAGGAGAGATCTTGAAGACGGGATTGCATCTTGCTACCAGATTAGAGTTTCCTTCTCTTTTCTCTTTAGTTTACTTCATGTATTCTTTGATTATGTCGATGGTTGACTCAATTTCCGTTATGAACTAATCGTATTTTTCCTAAGGTGATCAATGGATCTTATTTCTCAATCTTGATTTTTAGTTTACTTCTCCTATGTCTATGGATTTGATTGAGTTGCTTATGCTCGTCTCGGACTTAATGCGATTTAATTGACTGGCCACCAATTAAGTTGATTCGGTAATCTAGTTGAACTCGATAGAGGAATTCTAGGTTTAGCTAGGGAAAGCATAGCTTGGGTTAATCCACATCGAAAGACAGGATTTTAAGTGAAAAGGATAGACATATACCTGATCACCCTAAGTAGCCAATTAGGTCTGATCTTTAATGGGTCCTAATTTGTTGATCGCCTAGACATAGAGTGGATTGACTAGTTGAGGATACGGTCTTATTACAAGCGACAGCTGCGTAAGACAATAGTGAACCCTAGGTTAGCAACGAAATCAAATTCAAGGCATAGGTAGAAGGGAACTATAATTGGGATTGGGAATAAGTGAAGTTGTGATCCTTAAGGCCTTTAATTCTGATTGATTGAAATTTAATTGTCTACTGTTCTCGTTTTAATTTTCTTGCTTCTAATCATAATCGATTGTGTGGATAAGGGAGAGTTGTTATAATTTCAGTAATTAATTGAATTCTTATAAGGTCTCTGTGGGACGACACTCGTTCTCATCACTATAGTACTCGTTCGACACGTGCACTTGCGTTTGGACGATAATTAATCGCGAACAATATAGTATATGTGGAGTTGGGTCATATTTGCTCCGAAGTCTATCGATCATTTATTCACTCCTTCATTCTCTCTTGCTCTGATCATCATCGTCTGCTATTATTCCACCGCCACCACTGCTCTGCTCACCATCATCCAAACCCCAGAGGACCTCAGCTATAATATTATTATTCGGTCAGTTGATCGATCGATCGATCTGGGCGATCGAAAGATCGAGTTCTGTGTGTTCTGAAACTCAACTACAGAAATATAAATGGGAACGTTGTTTCTACTGGACGTGGAAGACGTCCTGGTGAACAGCAACCATTGGGAGCCGTATGTTTGCTCTCAATGCAACACTTTCATCGCTTCTGCCACTGATAGTCCCAGCAGCCAGGTACATATATACAATTGATTAATCTTAATTATTGTATTTCTTTCCATTTAATCACCACCATCGATCATCCCAAAAAGAAAAGAGAAAGAAAGAATGTCGAACTTTCCGTATGTTTTCTTTTCTTTTCTTTTTTTTAATCCCGAGTTCTTGAATCTCTCTTGCAGTCTCGGGGACTTATTTAAGGGAGGAGTGTTGAGCTGTTTCAACAAACTAACACAATTATCGATAACTTGATTCATGTTTTGCTGCTTTTATTTCTTATCGGGTAGTTGGACCGATTGATCGAGGAGCGAACAAACACAGTGGTTGAAGGGACCTTTACTAAAGCACAAGTACATAAAGACTTCTCCAGCCATATATATATATATATATATATTGATGATTATGATCAGCAAAAAAGAGGAAAAAGCCATATTAATGATTCATTCATTTGCGTTTGAGAATGAATTTCTTCTTGACTCTCTTAAACACAGAACCGGCAGAGTGAATGTCTGGACCAGTGATGATCATTTCATGGAGAACAGGGACACATTGGTCGAAGTCTACTGCAGCAAATGCTGCCATCACATAGGAAAGAAATATGGGCGTTAATTACATGATTCATTCCGATAACTATTTTTCACTGAAATGAGTTATATACCATTATTAACTATTTATCGATCAATATCTCGTTTCAGGCTTGTGTTGAAGATGACGATGTCCATGTTCGCGGGGTTCATGTAGGGTGGTACGAGCTGATTCTGTAAGATATATATAATCTTCCCATCACTTGTTCTTATTCATTTAACAAACTCCTTTTTTTCAGATTTTAATTACATTTCTGTCTCTTTTTCTTAAAAAAAAAAAAAACAGTGAATGGCATGACGTGCGTGCTGCACTGAACTTGACCGGTCAACAGTGAGAGAGGGGAGGTTGCTGTTCTCATGAAGTTCTTTCAAATTTGCTCTTCTTAGCAAAGCTGAAGGAGAGGTGTCCACAACAGCAACCGCTAAAACCGTAGGATGTTATGCTTTCATTAAATAATGACATGGAAACCAGCAAAAACCACTGGCTGCCCACAATTTTATGTGCTATAAACAAACTTTTATGGCAATTCTTTTGTTGTCCACGAAGAAAAAGCGCAAAAAAAGATGAGCTCCCATTTCGATTTTCGACTCTCAGTAGCAGTTGGCAAGCCTTCTTCCTTCTTCTGGAGCAGAATGCTTACATGGACATTTTCCTGATCTGACTCCATCAAAGATCAATAAATATTGCATGTATTCCTTAACTGGGAATCTTGACACCAATTTAAGGAGGAAGTTGGATCCCGTTGTTCTTTAGATTATTGAGGCTGCCGTAGTCGTCTGGATGGATTCTGCTCATATCAAGAACCTAAACTCTCTGCTAGAGAAACCTCAGATGGCTTCTGTTCCTTGTCTTCCCTAACAGAAGTCAGCAACTGTTGTCTCCTCTGTTCCTGAGCAATCCTCCTGTTAGTTTCGAGGATGATAAGAAGAGCAGTGATGTCTGCCGGGCTTACTCCACCAACTCGGCTTGCTTGTCCAATTGTTTGGGGCCTGATCTGCTAGCACAAAATGAAAAAAGAAAAAAGAGAGAGAGAGAGAGAATTAATATGTGGACAGAGAGGGATCTTCAGAAGTTAAATCATGTCTGCTGTGCTTGGTCGATAGAAACTGGTTTTTTTAATGTGATGATTCCATTACATGACAACAACATGACCGTAGAGTTACAAGGCAAGAGTGTTTATATATGATAAAACTGCTAGCTATTTGAGACTAGGATAAATATTTTATGTTGAAATGTCTTTGCTCCGTCCTTGCTCAGAGCCAAAAGGAATGGCAGGAAATCTGGCAGCCCTGGTGATATTCAACATATTCAAGAGAACAGAGAAAATATCATATCGTGGAAAGTGGAGATACTTCTCTACAATAAACCATTTGCTGTAGGCTTCCTCTTGGGGCCCATTTCCAATTCATCAGATTCTTGTTACAGTCAAAGGTCTAGCTGGGGTTTAATGTGGTTTTTGATAGTTGATTTTATCTTCTGATTTCTCTTCTGCACATCTTTCTCTTCATTTTTGTGCTGTATGTGTATGTTCAAAAGAATTTATGTTGTTTCAAAAAATTTGGTGCTGTCTAGTGATGGCTACTCCTCCTTAGCATGATAGTTAGTGAAACTTTCACTAATTAATCGAGAAAAAGGTAGGCGAGATAATGAGAAAAACATGTCAAATATTGAAGTAGAATTATGTGCACCTTGGAGAGCTTTTCCCTTGCTTCTAGGGACAACGTTGTCATCGAATAGTAATCCAAGTTATCTGGAAGTGGTCTATTTTGCTGATGGGCCATCTACATACATATAAAAAAAAATAATTGGCTTGTAAGTTGTAAGCCAAATCCATCACAACTGAAGTTCCACTTGATAAGAAATAGCTTTACCTGCTGGAGTTGGCTCTTTTGGCGCAAAATGAAGCCCTCATACTTGATATCGATCTCGACGCATTCTTTCTCCACTCTCGATAGGTTTGAGTTACCAAAACCATAAGCATCAAGGACCTTATATTCTATGTGCGGCTTTTTTAAAAGACTTTCCAGAGATGAATGGTCCTTCACGGGCTGGCCAGACAGATGAGTAACTTCAGCAGCCAAGTCACCTCCTTGAAGAAAGAAATGAAGAAAAGATGAGATGCAGAAATAACTGTTAGTTTCTTCTTTCTTTTTTCATTCCTATTTTTGGTGAGTATATAGAAGCGATCACATTCCCCATCAATTGAAGGCTAAAGATAAGAATTCATCAACTGTTGAAACTTTAAGACAAACAGCTGAACCTAATAGATTAAAATTCAAGAATCAAACATCTATCCAGCAAAGAGACTATATTGACCTGAAATCCTGACAGTTTTAAGCCTCTTTTTTTCCTCGGAAATTCGGGCTTGCTTGTCCAGGTATATCTTCCAGCGACGTTCATCTATTAGTCCAATACTATGGGCCAAAGGAGTGAGACGACTGTCTGCATTGTCAGCTCGAAGAAGTAATCTGTGCTCTGATCGGCTGTTGATTTGAGAGATAATGACATAATCACCAGCAAAATATCAACAATCAGAGCCTTTACACTACTTATTTTACTCTTAAGGATCTGTTTCACCAATCATCAGCAGGTAAGCATCTAATAGTCAAGAAACAAGTTATTGTAATAAATCTTACCTGGTCAACATTCGATATGGCTCTCTAAGGTCTTTGGTGACGAGATCATCGATCAAAGTCCCTATGTAACTGCTTTCCCGTTCAAGCACAATAAGGGGCTTACCATCTGCGTGTCTAGCAGCATTAATTCCAGAGATAATTCCCTAAAAGAATATAGGGAATTTTATTTTATGACCAATTAAATACATGTAATCACTGCTGCTTGTATAAATTTTCAATCTCAGTTTGAATAATTATTACCTGGGCAGCAGCCTCCTCATAGCCCGTAGTCCCATTTATTTGACCAGAAAAGAAGAGACCTTCAATCTTTTTTGTCATCATGGACCTTGAGCACTGATGAGCTGGCAAATAATCATACTCCACGGCGTAAGCTGGCCTTAGCATTGAACAGTTTTCAAGGCCAGGCAAAGTTCTCAGGAGTGGTAACTGCAGCTGCTCTGGTAAACCAGTTGAAAAGCCCTGCAAGAGAAGTGCTTATTCAATATATATAAGCAGAAGTGCTTGAGAAAGCCCAATTTTATTCTTAGCAGGACAATGAAAATTGAAGGGCACCTGGACATAGAGCTCAGGAACGGTTCGGCCTTCCGGTTCAAGGAATATTTGATGGGACTCCTTGTCTTTAAATCTCACAATCTGAACAACAGTTGTAGTAATGGTACATCATATAAAGAAATCGATGCAACTCCCTCATGATTAGAGAAAGATATCATAAATTAGGCTAAAGAAGCTTAGACAGGTTTTTTTATGGATTCTGATAGAAAACAGAGAATATATATACCTTATCTTCAATAGAAGGACAGTACCTAGGACCCTTAGCTTCTACCCATCCTCCATAAGTTGGAGTCTCATGCAAATTCTCTCTAATTAGCTCATGAGTTCTTTTCGTGGTTCGTGTGAGATAGCAGCACATCTGTTCTCTCTCAGTATGATAGTCAGGGTCAAAGCTGAACCAACTGACCTGCCAAACATTGATCAATGATGAACAAAATTTTTAATGCTAGTCAGTATTTGTGAAAATCATTGAATAAGGCAAAGAGAACACAATGAAAAATCCAAATAGACCTCTTCGTCTCCATGCTGAGGTTCTAAATTGGAAAAATCTACAGTACGACAATCCACACGGGCTGGAGTTCCCGTCTTCAGTCTATCAGTTTCAAACCCTAGGCTCTGCAAGTTTTCGGTGAGACCATGTGAAGCTGACTCGCCGGCTCTTCCAGCGGGCATACTTGTCCTACCAACCCAAATTTTACCACTCATAAAAGTCCCAGTAGTGAGAACAATGGATGGCGCATAAAAGTTCATCCCAAAGAATGTACGGACCCCTTCCACAGCATCATTCTTTCCCAGCAAGATGTCAGTCACCATTGCCTCTCTAATTGAAAGATTCGGTGTGCTGTCAATTTATTTAGATCATATATCAGTGTGATGAAGCTGCAATTTTGAGGTACTTGGCAATCTCCACTATTAGATGCAAGAGTGCATCGAAAACAACCAATCTAATAAGAATGGGATATATGAAATATCACTGCAGCAGTCTTAATAGCTTAATACCTAGCTTGATGGAAATAAGATCACATTTTGATGATATGCGGGACAAAAGATAAGCTGTCACCAGTAACCAATAAAATGAATGTAGCATTTAATCTGCAGAAAGAAACAACAAATTTGCAAGGATATTTATTGCCAGAGACTCCCAATGCTAATTTCTAATGGGTAGGAGCTCGAGTCAGAGAAATCGTTCATATAATATACTTCCTACCATGTTCTTAAACATGGGGGGGTGGGGGCATGGTTGGGTAGGGGAGTGTTTCAATTTTTAGTAGGTTTATTTTTCTCCCTTTCTGTAATATGTACATCCTCCATCAGACCTTCTTGGTGTCCAATTTATTTACCTTACCATTCAAAAAATACATATTTTTCTAGAGTATCAAAAACTTAAAAACTAAATTCTCCATATGGAGACCTGATATGTAGGCAAATGAAAGATTACCAATAAAATCAAAATGACTTGCCTCTCCACTATCTTTTTCATTTCCAGGGCATACTCCCTTTTATCAGTCTGAGCACGCAGAGCTCGAACAGCAGGACCCCTTGAGCTGTTGAGAACTCGTTTTTGTAAATAACATCTAGCGCAAAGTTACAAGGCCAACGGTCAATGAGAGGTCCACAGCATTAGGAGCAAATGTAGCAGCATTAATAGTCTTTTTCATGTAGGACAGTCGGATGCAGTTGTAAAATATTGTATAAGAACTAAATATTACCGGTCAGCAACTTTGCCGATTTCTCCTCCAAGTGCATCCACTTCATGAACTAGTTGTGATTTTGCAGGACCACCAACAGCTGGATTACAAGGCTAATATTCGAATATTTTGTCTATCAGAGTTCTATCTATATAGCATGAAGAAATCTTTCTGATCAAGAAAAACCCGACTCTCGTCCATCACATTATTGTAGCGATGAGCAATATGTTTTTGGAAGAGTGGAGTGAGTGAAACAATGATAACGGTTATCATACCAAAGCTAATGAATTTAATGAGAAGAGAAAATTCGCATCTGATAGTGCAGAAGAAACCTAATCGAAATTAATATCTGGTCAAAAACAAAATAAGCTAATTTACTAGTACTATTCTATATCTCAACCCTCAATTGAATCCCGTGTATTTCATTTACATGGTACGGGTGATGATTGCAGCAAATAGATCATAGAACTATGTGTCTAAATCATAAAATTCAGAATGAATTTTGCAGGAAATTCATCAGAAGAAAAGGAACCATTATACCTGCCATGCTATTCGGTCAATGTTTAACGTGAGGAGCAGAGTTCTTGCCCCTAGTCTGGCGGATGCAAGGGCAGCTTCACAACCTGCATGCCCTCCTCCAACTACAATGACGTCATATTTCTCATCAGCTGCTCCTATGTAAGCATTGTTCCAACCTGCAGATCATCATTAATAGGTTTTAGTTGCTTTCCCACATTTCTTTTACTTCAAACTGCAACATGTGCATCAAGAAAAATTCAAATTTCACAGCAAAGTCTTGTTTTTTTCGTGTGGAGGTGGATTCAACAAGAATGAACGGGCTATCTATCATAATCCAGTCCATTAATCGGGAAGAAATCTCATCATAGCCATTAGTAGGGTTTCGATTAACTTCAATTCGACATATAATTCAATTTTCCAATACATAATGCACTTCATTCGCGTGCTCTTTCGTCATCTTAGGCAAAAAGTACGCATTTATTTTTTCAAAAACTCTAAGCAGCACATGTAATTCCGCCGAAGTCCCAGCTTACATCCACATAGTTATCCCATTATAAATGAATTTCAGATGCCCGTCAGCATCAAAGTTCAGTTAGTAGAGTCAAACGTGCTCGACGTTATTCCCAGCTGAAAACTCACTGGGTATGAGGTGACGCAATGAAATGTAGAATACGGGAGCACGGGGAACCTGGAGAGTTGGAGGTGGCAACAACGGAGAACTTCCGGGAGGTGAAGAAGGAGAGAAAGCTCCGGTGGAGCCTCCGGCGGAAAGCAACGCCATGAAGGTTTCGATGAGAAAAGAAAGGACGGTAGAAGAAGTGGGGCGTCAAAGAAGAGAGGGGGCAGCCACGACCTATGCCAGAAAGATGCCGCAGGGACGCCATTGACACCAATTCCAGCTCGGTGCCTTACATAAGCCCCCGAGCAGAACTTGTGAAGGTGATACTTAGCTGACCAAGAAGAAGGGGATGACGATGATGATGATGATGAAAAGAAGCTTACGAATGTCGTCGAACGACTGAGGCTCCTCGCACAGCGGGGTAGATGTTTGTGGCCTTTGGGCTTTGTCGTCTAATAAGACAGGCGTCTCTGTCGATGGGCTTGCCGTCCAATTAACAGAGGATAACGTTGGCCCATTATGTCGAAATAAGTAGTTATCGTATCCTTGCAAGTAGGAGTATTCGGATCCGGCAACCTGTATTTTTTCATGATACACAAAATCCAACATATATAAGAACGGTTTCTAATAAAAATATTCCAGGTACTCTATTAGAATATTTTTATCATTTATTTTTATCTCTAAAATATGATTACTTCAATATTTTTTCATGATTATTATTATTTCATATAATTTCTTTATCATAATGAAATGTGTAATTTTAAGCATATTTTTATCATATTTAAGTACTAATTTTAAGTTATAATAATACTTTAGTCATGAAAAATTTATCAAATATACATAATTACTATGTCAGATAAAAGTTCATCTAGTTGAAAATGCAATAATTTAAACAGCTGGTAAAATTCGTAGCCACTAAACCAGGAACGGGAATGAAGCGTTCCTATATATATATATATATATATATATATAGTTTGCACCATACAGTATCTCTGAATCAGCGTTTATATATATATATATACATATATGTATATGTGCATATATATAAAAAATAAAAGGGAATTCAAAACTGGAGAAGAAGCAATCCTCAGTCAAATCGACAGTTCCTTTCTCAGCACACACTTTGCTCTCCACCATCTGATATTGCGACTACACCAAGCAATGTTTTGGCGAGACGAACTGAACCAGTCGCAGTCCGGCCTCCACCTTTGGCGACATCATCTGGAAGAAATAGCCCGTAGCTAGCTCGAGAGGAGTGACTACAATGACAACACGACAGTTCGTGTACTGTGTGCTGGGCCATTGAGAAGATAATCAAAGCAGAATATGCAAAATCGAGGGAGGGAGTTGGGTGGCAACATTGTGCGATTTCAATGTCTGCTTCTCTCTCCCCCTCTGTTTTGTTGATCCTGTGAAACATCAAAGAATTTATCTGGAGCAGCCCTACCTTCCTTCGGTTCAAGTATTGCTAATTTCTAGAAAATATTAAGATTATCAATACCTTTAATTAACGGGGCTCTGCAGAGCTTACTTGATCAAACTGTTCAGCGATTCAACCATTGAAATGAACTATAAAAAGGTCCTGCATAGTAAAAGCAGATGAAATATAAAATGTCCTGCGTAGCTAAAGCAGTGAGTTAACATGTAGGACATTTTTATATTTCATTTGAGTGGTTGAATCGTTCAACAGTTTGATAAGGAATCCTTTATTTAAAAAAAAAAAAAAGGAGTCCTTTTGAACCTTCTTTGTGAGAGATTCTTCAATAATCCTAATTTGTTAAATAACGTGAAAATACCAATCAAATTGAAAAAACTGAATAAGTAAATATTAATCATCTAGTGACTATTACAATGATTACTGATTAAAATATTTTTTATCGGAGGCCCATTATCACGTTGCTATAACATCATATTATCTAAAACAGTCTCCTGTTTTAGAATTGGCACTAACACAAACCCACTATCATCCTACCCTATTCCCCAAAGCAAAACCATCTGTGTCAAGAAAAGACAGTATATATTCACACACAAACACAACATAACATATATTCTCCTCTTTCCCCAAATGAGATTCTAGCAATTGTTATCCAAAAATTCAATAAAACTGACTAATTCAGGGTTCGAGTCAAGTAGGTCCATCAAGTGGGGAGTAAGAGTCCCTCAACGTAAATTTTCTCTGTTCATAGGACTCAAACTCGAGATCTGACTTAAGGAAAAGACATGTTGAACCATCTCAATCAACTCATATTGATTGGGAATGGCTCGTTGATAGAGAATATTTAGACAAGCTTTTCTGTTTGTAACATATGTACATATATAATCCTAGACCAAGTGGGGCACTTTAACAGACTTGAGAAATCAATTGTGGAGGGGAACCTAGAACAAGAATAATATCTTGGAGCAATTCAAACATAGGTATATATATCCAATAGAGATTCAAGGCCCTTTTAGCACTGGGAAATCGGTCTAATATTCTCAAGAAAGAAACTCCCACCCACAGAAAAAAAAGTGGTCCTCTTAATCTTATCTTCTTCCATTAATGCACAGAATTTTGTCAGATTAATGCTCTACAGTTCCCCTGTCCTGAACATTATGCTGGACATAATCGTGTCATGAATCGTTCATACATAAAAAAGAAAGGGGGAAAAAAAGAATCCTCTGAACAGAAAAAAGAAATGTTTAGTGCAGTTACATCGTCCTCAACTCGGGACCATCATTTTCATTCCAATCCCTTTTAGATCTACAGACCTCTTTTAGCGGACTTTGACTCAAGTGATGTCAGATCTTACATCATCCTCTGACATCATCCTTGACGACATTAAAATTTCAAGCAAAATCTAATCTAGAGCCGTCAGTGGCAAACTACAGTAACCAAAGAGAACGAACAGGGAATCAGATACATTACATTACTTCTACCCAAAAAGAGGAACAAGGAATCGGATTTTTTGTCCCTGTATCAACCACTAATACAATTCAAGACTCGGAAATCAACAGATCTCACCATTTTTAGAGAAGAAAAATGGTTTCAACATAGGTACGAATCACATTATGGGGATTCGTCTGCTCATAGGATGCTGTTTAATCCCTCTCATCACAATATGTTCAATGTCAAGCTTTCCATATCTCAGAATCCATGGGTCCCCACATGATTCCAATGCCTAACATTAGCCCCTTGAGCTATATAAGTGTGACACCATGCACTCTAGTCTAAGCAAACCTCAAGCGAGCGGCAAGCAAGCAGGCAGGCAGCACAAAGAAGACAAAATGTGTGACAACAGTGGAAGCGGTAACACTAACCTGGAGAAGGGGAGAGGCCCGACTCAAGACTTCAGCCACCTTCCTGTAGCGAGAGGGAAGAAAAAAAATGAGTTAATTGTTAGTATCCTCGGAGGGGGGAAAAGCTCTTCCTCATCCACCTCCTCAATCTCTTCCTCCTGCTCTTCCTCCTCAACCACCACCACCACCACCACTACCACGGCTCCTGCCAACACCTCCAGCCCTGATAAGACAAAGAAATAGAGAGCTTCAGTATCAAGTACAATGCCGAAGTCTCAAGGTCTCCAACTAAATAAAGGATGTGCTGCTGTTACATTGTGGTGAACACTGGTACTCCCAAGTCACACCTACTGTCACTAATCGAGCTGTTGCACTTTACTAAATGGAGCCATAACATGTTAAATATGGCTTACAAGTATGCCTACTAATGGTTCCAACATGAAATATATCCATAGACATGTGTAGAAAGACATGAAATATGAATTAGCGTGCAGATGTGTATTTGGCTTGCAATGTGACTCTAGACTGATATCATCATCCTAAGAATGCTAAGAGTTCTTTCCTTAGAAATCTAAGAAATAGAATGTGCCAAATAGAGTATGGATGAGTATGCTGATATCTATGGATACATTTTCTGATCAGCATGGATAATGCATTCAATGGTCAAATTGAATGTTGAACAGAATATGGATGAGGGTTTTCATGAAATTTTGAACAGAACATTGGAAAGAAACCTAAAAACCTATCACCAAGATTCATCATTAGAAATGTTACGTATAATGAAAGCAGAACATTCATATGCCTAGAATTACCTGTTTTATATCCCATGGCAACTATACATACAAATGCGGCGTCCAGCATTGGACACCACACAATCTTAAATCACCCAACACAGATGAAAAGTTGCCAAGGTTCATCAATTTCACCCCAGTACTTTTCTTCATACAAGCAACTGCAACCACTATTTATGACCTTAGGGCATTGTAAGATCAATAAACAAGTGAATCGCAGATAAAGCAATAAGGGTAGGTTAGTGCCATAAGAAACTTTATTATGGACAAGAATATACATAATCCAAAATTCTAGATATAACTCATCCGACCGAATAAAATGGAATGAAAATCATGCCACAACTATTTTCCAGCACAATATCTCCAAGTTTCTTGGATTTTTCCCCTTGCAAGTAAAAACAAAATTCAATGTTAACATGATTAGGTAGCAGGGAGAGAACGAGGCTCCAGAAATAACAAATCAATTCATCCATTACATTTCATACTTTGATACCACATCCAATACTGGGAAAATAGGAAGCAATCTAGCTATGATAAGAACTCCATGATCAACCTGGAGACAAGGTATTCACGGCAGGAAAAGCCTCACGCAATTTACAAGTTGAAAAATGGAACCAAATTAGCAAAATCACTGTGATCTCAGCTTCAGTGTTCAATTACAGCGTAAAATGGTTATGACTCTGCCCTCCTGCCTTGACAGTTTCCACTATCAGACATTGAAGGGCCAAAATCTAATCAAAGAATCCGTATGCCCCAAATAGAGTCAGTCAGTACTCTGCACCCAACAGAAGGAGGAACTAAAAGCAGATTCTTCAACCTCCACTGATTAGTATCCTTCTCTGCTTGCAAAAATTTTGAAATGGGCGAACAATTTCACTGTGAAATTGTGCTCCATTTTTCCCTACAAAAGATTCTTTTATGATATTGTGCTTGCAGACATGTTGGAATGGTTGAATGCGTTCCTTGTAAGCTTCTCCTTTGTATTGTTTCATGAAAGAGCTCTTCTCGGTTTGTGCTGGTAAAAGAACCCACCAAATCTTTCACTCTTAGGAGGTTCACCTATAGGCATCTGTAAGAGGAAAAGCAAGATATCTATCACACTTTTCCAACTTAGTACTGAAGTTGCAGATACTAAGTAGCCGAGCTATTCAAACCAATCCAAAAGAAAGAAACATATACCTAAAAGAGTTAACATCTACTGGCAGAAGATTCTGAAAACCCATAGAGAATATAGATAAGGATTGGAAACAGAAGATTTTAGCTATGAATCATTTGATTTCAATGACATACCACCAGCAAAATGATTTACTTCTTTTGATATCTTCAGTTGTAAATACAAGAACTACAGATTCCAGAAGAAGATCAATAAACTGTAGCTGATGATATGGATAGTCCAGGGTCAAATAAATCATACTTTGTGTCTAATAAATGCAAAGAGAAGTTCATAATGTACCTCCTGTTATACTCCTGCAGGAACTACTGAGGAACTTCTGGATCATTGTGGTCCCTTGGAAACCCAGTAGAGGATAACCTAGTAGTTCCACCCGGTCAGATAGAGGCATCTCTGAAAAGCCAAAAGATGTTTCCCACATTGTTCTGAGTTGAGATGCAGCAGGCAAGATAAGTCTCTCAATGCCCATTTCGGCAAGCAGCTACAAAAAAACAAGGAACCCGTGTGATGCATTGCCATGTCCCTACTATTTAAATCTGCAGAAAATTTCCCAGCTATATAACTTCCAAGAACAACTCATAGTGTAAAACTGCTGCTCCCAAAATATATTACCTTTATCAATTCCTGGACCAGAATACGACACATTCCTTGCTTACGGTACTCAAAATTCGTTGCAACAAGAGGCATCTCTGCAATCTTTTGACCATGAATCCTGAACATAGGCAAGATCAATAATTCTTTTTACATATAAAAGATATAAAGGATATGTGTATTCAACTATCAGCACCTTATCGTGGCTGCAGACACAACCTCGTCGCCTTTCTGCAAAACCATGATATAAAATCCTTGAAAATTCAGCCGTTTAAGTTTTGACCTGCCAAAGACATGGATCTGTTTTCATAGTACTCTCTCACCATCTAAGATGTTCATTTCAATAACCGGACTAGGACACAGCAAATGGAAGGAAAACAATCAAGTTCATCAGACCACTAAAGAATTTATTTGAAAGAATCACCATCTGAATTAACAAGATTATACTATTACATACACCATAAAGAAACAAAACACCGATTTATCCATGAATGCCTCCTCCAACCAGTGCAATCATGAAACAGTGCTACTTATTTGGTTAGCAATTAGATTGAATTGAAAGTGAAAGGAAGCAAATGACAGAGGACACCCAGATTTAGTTTTACGAGACCATGGAAAGAGTAAAGATGATAAGAAAGCAATTTACATGAAGTTAATCATATTAAATTGAGATATAGCACCAATATATTTACTCCAGTTTACAATAACTCATGCACCAGCAATGTAACATTTACCATTAGAAAAAATAAACTCACTGAAAACCTTGATTGAATTTTTATAACTATTCTGACAACTACTTTCCACCAAAATCATTGTCTCGAAATCAATCGAAAACACAGTGTTCCACAACTTTTTCATCTGCTAGATACAATTTCTCCATTGAACTTCTATACAAGCTCAATCGCTAACCCTTAGCAATCAGGTCAAAAGAGAGGAAAAGGGTTTAAAAACATTCTAAGCACCAGCCAAGTTTGATGGATTAGGAAAATTGATTAGGTTGTTCTATGGTTGCCACATCTTCTAGATATTGCTTCATTCAGATAATTTATTCCAACAGTTTAGCAGTGATGCACTCAAATTTGTCGGAATACAATTTTTTACCTTCAATTCCATGTTTTTCTGAAAGCCTATTCAAGCACCATATAATTACCTACCATGCAAAATACACTTTAGTAATCATAAAGGCATCTTACACAGAGCTGTATACAACATCTTTGACCAGATCCCTCTTGGTATGAAGCTCAGTGATTGGTTGAAAACTCTCCTGGATAACCTTAAGAGCATGTGATAACTTTACAAGATTAGCTTTTCGAGTCAAACCCCACGTTTTATAGTAGCGCATTGATCTGATCATGGTCCAGGTTAAGCCTTCCGTCAGAGTAGGGTTTGATGTCCCCAGAAGCTGATGAAGATGGACAAATAACTGTGACAGCTCAGACAGATAGTGTTACATCAGTGAAGTCCTCAGAACAAGACTAAAACTGAAACATAAATTATCAAAGATGGCCATTTTCAATCTGGATCAGCAAACAATGTTCTGTGAATAAAAGTCAATACTATCTGAGCTAATGCTTGATTTGCCTCTTGGAATTAGAATAAGATGTCCTCAAACCTGATAACAAGTTTCACTGCAAAAGCCTTCCATTATGAAACCAGAAACTCGCTGCCCCACTTTATTTAAGCAATCCACATGACCTGCAAAATAAAATTAGCAAGTATTATATTATTTCAAAGCACTTATAAGTAGCATAATTGAAGGTAGGTGACTATACTTACATCTACGTGAGCATTGGAAGCAAACTGTAGTCCACTCACTATTGTCATTAATAGAATCCCCAGAGCCACATAGGGCACAGCAACAAGATGCACATAACCAGTTTTCATTTTGAATCACCTGAAAAATGCCAGTTCCCAAGGAATAATAAGCAATGAGACACCAGATTCTTTTCAATCTTGCTTAAAAAGCATTCTTAAAGCTTATGCATAGATTTCATACGAAAAAATAAAGGTTAATTGTAGTAACCCATCCTAAACTTTTAGCCAAGCTGCAGTATGTATGCCCCTACAAATTACGCTCACCATCAGCCCATGAACCTATAAAATTTTGGGAAATTATCACCATAAACTTTTTCTTTCTTAAAGAGGAACATTATCACCTTCAGTCTTGCAAGTGATCTGGCCCTTTCTCAAGGGGAAAAAATCCAATAATGATCTGATATAATTTCTTCAAAATCTGCTTCTAGCATTATCTTTATAGATAAAACATAAGATACAGTTCAGGATCATTTTCACAGAGGGTTGGTGTTTCTTGCACCTCTCTCGCCCGCGCCCCCCCCCCCCCCCCCCCCCCCCCAACAAAGTTAGTAGAATCCTAAGGACTAAGTTTGGCCTACTGAAGGAAGAAACACCAATCCCGAGTGACAAGCAGATTCAAGAGAGAAATATTTTCATCACAAAGGTCGACAAAGTGAGCCCCGAATTGATGTTGAACCATGGGTGGAGTTTCATTATAGAAAAGGAGTAAATTTAAGAAAATATAAGAGTATAAAGACTAAAGAAGGCAACATTTCTCCAAAAAGAAGAAGAAAAAAAATCCACAAATGCAATAAAGGGTAATTTGCAAACATCCAACAATATGAGGCTTAATTGCACAAAAACAGTGGTTGCTGGATGCATGACAACTTTACCTCCATTTCAGGCTGTCATCGTATAACCCAAAGGAATGTATAACATGAAAAACATAGTGCATCCACACCGCTGACTTATCAATCATGAAAAGTAACCATGCCGATGACCAAAGGTAGCCTTAAAAGTCTATCTGGCTAATGACCTTGTTTCTTCAATAAACCTATGATCTAACATTCAAGCAGCTAGCAAGAAGGCTTTCAGATTTAGAATATTATGCAAAGTTCCTCTTGGAATGTGCTTTCATCTTGCTTGTCAAGCCTTTGAAGGTTCTCTCACTGTATAAAAACTCAAAATCTAGCCTTGGGCTTCCATGTCCCCTGAATTGATATAGAGACGTTTCCAAGAAAACAAAGGCCTAGAGGACGAACATATCCCATGTCATGCTAAAAACGATCATTTAATCAGGAAAGAGGAGTTCAAATTAACATTGAAGCATTCTATACAAGCACGGACTCATAGTTGTTGCCAGTCATAATCATTGACAACCTGCGAAGAGGAAAGGCCAAGCAAGGGATCTACATGCAGGTACAAAACCTGGGTTCCGAGGCAAGTCAGATGGTAAGATGAACAGCAATTCTTGCATGAGATAAGCTCTCCTCCATAGTAACAAATGAAACAGATCGTGTCGCTTTGTTGAATATTCGGCTGTCTCTTCCTCTTTCGCTTCTGAGGATGGGAGATCATGTCTTTGAGCCTGCAATTTCTTCCATAATCTTCAAACAGAGACTTTCGGCGCTGATGGGAGAATGAACTTTGCTCTATTTGTAGAGCATTCCTATCCTCTTTAACTAATGGAGGCTTGATGTTTGCATCTGCTCTGCAGATTCCTTTCTTGATCTTTCTTCTCTTACATGAGGTCTTTATTTTGGCAACAGCACTGACAGAAGCCTCACAGCTCAGCTCTTTTTGAGTATATTCTGAAGATAGGACACCAAAGTTCCACCTTCGCTTCCTCAACTTCTTAACCCAAGCCCTGCCAATAGATTGATTGATTTCAGCAGAACAACTTGTAACCTCTGCAATATTGTCCTCTCTTAACTGAAGGCCCTTCAACTTATTACTGTCTTGACAACCTTTTGGGAGCTCCAACTTATCTTCTCTGTGTTTTACCTTCCCAGACTGCCCTATCTTGATGGGCATTGATGCACAATTTACCCTCTGGTTACTCAAGCTACAAGTGGTTCTGCTGGTTTTGGAATATTCCTCTTCCGAAGTTGGATCAGCTAAAAATGAAGTTGCATAACTTGTAACATCTTCTTCCATGGATAAACTTTCTGAAAGAACGAGCTTATCACCTGCTGTAGGAACTACAGGTCGGTTGGGTTTTCTAACATTTAATCTCAACGGAATGGACACAGTCCTGGCTCTAGATTTGTTTAGAATGGAGACTCCTCTATTTTTAGTTAACTCAACAGTGCTCAAACCTCTGCCGTTTTTCAACTGAACAACAGTATCAGGTAAATTAGAATCTACTTCAATTTGCTGAGGATTCTCTAACTTATGCCTTTTCTTCCCTGTCTTGCATCCCACAAGTTTCATACAAGCAGGATCCTTTATCCCTAATTTGCTTCCTCTCTCACAAAGAACATCTTTCAAGTATTTTTTCCACAAACTACGACAGCCACAATTCCACTCAGATATCATTTTCTTGAACCCATAGCTGGACTGTAAACTGAGCCAAAGCATTTTCGCATATCTAGATGACGGCATACACCCATCAAGCTCTCTAACTAACTCCAGAAATACCCAGACACCACAATCTGCCCATTCACCTGAAAATTCATCCCATACACGACTGGGACGCAGATTATTCAAACTGAACTTGCGTTCATCACCCTCATCAGGGAAATACACAGACCTCTCCATGGCATCTTCTTTGGCATCAAAAATTACACCCTCCCACCATGCGTCCTGAAAAAATGCATCAACACAGACCCCAAAACTTAGCTCACTATCACAAGGCTGGGGATTAGATAGGGAAGGTAGTGGTCTAATACGTCCTCGATAAGTTGATGAAACATGCCGCCGTCGGTGAAGCCCTTCTATTGCCTCCGTTATTGGAATGGATTCAGTAAGCTTACTATTGCCTTTTTCATCCAGCAGTTCATCATACTTCACAGTACGAGACAAATTTGAAATGCCGATCACCACAGCAGGGTGCCACGAGCCCTGCAGTCCTTCCTCAAACTGCCGAACCTAAGAGAAACAAGCAACGGCAAGCTATCACAAACATTCTAAAGAATGAGCTTGCTGTGTATAAGGTCAAAAGAAACAAACAAAAGACAAGTGCAGTGAAATTAGTTAGCTAAAGAGGAAAGAAGGAGATCGCAAGCATCTACATTGTTCGGGAAAACTTTACGATGCCAATCCTCAATTCCCATTTTGTGTCATGCAGTGTGTAGACATGATGAAGTCTCTCTCGGCCTAAATTGGAACCAGAACAAGTCGATCACTCGTCTATGGAACAGAAAATCATTCATCCAACTCAAATTTCCTCGTAGACATACTAAGAATTGCTGAAAAATCAACCACATTCAAGCACTGGCATCGATTTCAGCTAATTCCATCATCACGCGTCGAATGCGACACAATTGTATCATCGCTGAGCATCGGGAGCAACTCTAGCACCACACACAGTGACCGAGACATAAAATTGTGAAGTGAAATCAACAAAAGACGAATACTTTCCGTGAAATCGGACAAACGGAGGAATCAAACAGCGAGAGGGAGTGGGAATCAGGGACGAAGTATGAACAAGATCCTACCTCGACTCGCTCATTGATCAGCAGCTTCTTCTGATCCATGACATCACAATCATCCGAGAAGAAAAGAATAGACCTTATCAGTCAGAGTGCGCGGGTAGGGAGAGAGGGAGGGAGATTGACGTGGAGAGACGGATGCCTCTATGAAACCTTGACCCCGAGCACAGGTTACCGGCTCTGGCCGGTCATCCTGAAAAGATTTTTTTTTTTCGTCTTTTAGCGTGGCACCATGACACAAAACTACCAGCGCGAAGGCACAATTATAAACAATATATAATTTTTCTTTATCTTTTAGCGTAAAGTCTCAATGTAATAGAACTTGTGCTACGATAAATGTACGATCGATTTCTGAATAATTATAACTTTTAAATTAAATTATTTGTAAAAATTATAATTCAGTTCAAAAATTTATAAGACACATTATTTACGACTTTTTAACTAAATTACAACTTATAATAGTAACTTAGTTCAAAAACTTGTAAAAGTCTAATTACAACTTTTTGACTTAATTATAACGGATAGTTGTAATTGAGTTTAAAAACTTGTAACAACCTAATTACACGTCTTTTACCGCTTTTTTTAATCAAATTACAGCTTATAGTTCTAATTCAGTTCAAAGACTTGGAACGATCCAATGACATATCATTTACAACTTTTTAAACTAAATTATAACTTATAATTTTAATTTAGTTGAAAGAGTTATAGGGACTCAATTACAGTTTTTTAAACTAAATTACAAGTAAAAGTTGTAATTTAGGTCAAAGATTATGATGGTCCAATTGCATGCAATTTACAACTTTTTTAACTAAATTACAACTTATAATTATAATTCAGTTTAAAGACTTGTAACGGCCCAATCGCATACCATATATAAATTTGTTAACTAAATTATAACTTATAGTTGTAATTAAGTTGAAAGAGTTATGACGACCCAATTACAACTGATTTAGTTGAAAGACTTATAAAGGCCCAATTATACACGATTTACCACTTTTTAAATGAATTACAACTTAGTTGAAAGAGTTGTAACAAACCAATTATAACTTTTTAAACTAAATTACAACTAAATAGTTGTAATTCAGTTCAAAAACTTATAACGGTTCAATTACATATCATTTGCAACTTTTTAAAACTAAATTATAACTTATAGTTGTAACTCAGTTTAAAGACTTGTAATGACCTAATTACACACTACTTATAACTTTTTA
The DNA here is from genome assembly GCA_037672795.1 of Lagerstroemia speciosa. Taxonomy (NCBI): domain Eukaryota; kingdom Viridiplantae; phylum Streptophyta; class Magnoliopsida; order Myrtales; family Lythraceae; genus Lagerstroemia; species Lagerstroemia speciosa. The sequence continues at coordinate 10,108,735 of CM075299.1, read as the reverse complement.
AACTAAATTATAACTAGTAGTTATAATTCAATTCAAAAACTTGTACTGGTCCAATTACACACAATTTACAACTTTTAAAACTAAATTGCAACTTATAGCTGTAACTTAGCTCAAGACTTGTAAAAGCCTGATTACAACTTTTTAACTCGATGACAACTGATAACTGTAATTCAATTCAAAGACTTGTAATGGCTCAATTATACACTATTTATAACTTTTTAAACTGAATTACAATTTATTTGAAAGACATGTACGACCCAATTATAACTTTTTTATTTAAATTACAACTGATTCAGTTGAAGGACTTGTAACGGCCCTATTACACACCATTTACAACTTTTTAACTAAATTACAACTTATAATTGTAACTTAATTCAAAGAGTTGTAAAATCCTAATTACAACTCTTTGAACTAAGTTACAACCTAATTACAACTTTTTAAACTAAATTACAACTTATAGTTGTAACTTAGTTTATAGATTTGTATCACACCAATTATAACTTTTTTTAACTAAATTACAACTATAAGTTGTAACTCAGTTTAAAGACTTGTAACAGCCCAATTATACATCATTTGCAACTCTTTTAACTAAATTATAACTTATAGTTGTAACTCAGTTTAAAGACTTGTAACAGTTCAATTACAACTTTTTAACTAAATTACACCTGATAATTATAATTTAGTTCAAAGACTCGTAACGTGCCTATTACAACCTTTTTAACTGCCTATTACAACTTTTTTGACTAAGTTACAATTGATAGTTGTAATTTAGTTAAAAAACTTGTAACGATCGAATAACACACCATTTACAACTTTTAACTAGTTGTAATTTGAGTTCAAAGACTTGTAACGATCTAATCACACACCATTTACAATGAACTTTTAATTGTAACTTATTTCAAACACTTGTAACACGTCAAGTGCCACTTTTTAAACTGAATTACAACTCATAGTTATAATTCAGTTCAAAAACTTGTAGTGGTCAAATTACACACCATTTACAACCATTTTGACTAAATTATAACTTATAGTTGTAATTTAGTTCAAAAAACTTATAGCGCATCAATTACAACTTTTTAACTAAATTACAACTCATAATTGTAATACAGTTCAAAGACTTGTAATGGTCTAATTATACACCATTTACAATTTTTTTAACTAAATTATTTAGTTTAGTGACCCGTAACACACTATTCACAATTCTTGTAACTGAATTACAATACTTGTAAGTTAGTTTAAAGACTTACAACACACTATTCACACACCACTTACAATTTCTAGTGAAGTTTAAACTCGTAAATTGTACGAAAGAGTTAAAGCTGAAGTTCAAATAATTGTAACTGTTGTAGCGCTAACTGAATTACACGTAATTGCAAAAGAGTTGTAACTGAAGTTCAAATACTTGCAACCTGTGTTGTGGCGTAATTAAGGGTGTTGCATCACATATACTAGAATAAGTGTGTGTCACTTCCATGTTGAGGTTTTTCATTCTTTTCGTGAATATATTGCATATGTTCACTTCCTATAAACAACAATACTACATAGGTCATACAAGTGCCGAAGTTGAATTTGGTCTATAGAATATGTTCTTATATGCTAAATAGTACATCTTTTTAATCGCTCTACATTGACATTCTTAATACACTTGTACATCTTCTCTACCCTGAAGGCCCTCAAAAGACAATGAAAAATTATCTATCCTAAGCTTCCACTCTCCAAAACACCATGTGGGACACCTAAACTTAAGCACATTTCAACATATGATCCTTCAATGCCTCTAACCCTTTCTCTTTCGATCATGAACTGTCATGATGAGTACAGCAAATGTGGTAAGTAGATAACATGCAATTGCCTTATTGTCCTTACATTGTTAGTTGGTGTGCGGTCATCTTCATCAACCATTGGCGAGTTCTCTCCAACAGACTCATGTTCCTTAGACAAGAATAACCTTGAATTCACGCAATTTGCCCATGCTAGCCCAATTGCCGCACATACTTACCTGCTTGAAAGAATACAAGCAACTCAAATTCCAACCCTTAGTTCATTGCTACCTTCAATAGAGCCAACCAAATTAGACACTAGGTTGTTGATGACAACTAACTCAAACTTTGAAGCCAGTGACTTCAATCTTCCTGCAATCTTGAAGAACATCAATGATCGACACTTTAGGTCAATCGGTGTGTTATTGAACTCAGTTCGAAAGAGTGCAGCTATAGAGTCGATGATGATGACCTTAAGGGGCAATTGGCTTTTTGCGCTTCCAATAAAGGACTCTATCCCAGGTATTTCATCGAGCAGGTTGTACGCTATGTGGATAGGGTGGATGTATATGTCATCTGATGGGTCATATTAAGGATTGAACATATTGCAGTTACTTGTCATGATGGCTTGACTCGTTTGAGTGAGACGGGTGGATGGGAAAGCGAACTCCGAGTACAGGAAGAGTGTTGATGTGCAGAGGCCACCGAGGGTAGGAGGAAGCTGTGCAGTGATGGCGAGCTGGAGGTAGAGTTGGGCCTTGCCGCTTTCGTTTTCCCCAGTGATCTCCATGATAAAGGCACAAGGGAAGCCTTCGGCAATAGGCCTGGCCATGGTTCAGGAACCGGGCGGTTCCGGTTCCGGTTCCGTGGCCCCCTGGAACTAGCCCTGAACCTTCCTTTGGACGGTTCGAAACCGGACGGTTTCGGTTCCGAACCACGGTTCCGTCTGGTTCCAAACCGGCGGTTCGGACCCGATAGGTTCCGGTTCTGAACCGTCCAGTTCTAAACAGACGGTTCGGACCCGATCGGTTCAGATTTCGAACCGTCCGGTTCTGAACCGTAGGTTCTGATCCGGTCGGTTCCTGTTCAGAGCCGTCCGGTTAGGTTTATATTAAATTTAAATAAAATTTAATTTAAAATACATAAATAAAAAATATGTAATTAAAAATTGAAGTAATTTAAAAATTAAATGTAAAAATAAATTAAATTAATTGGCTTGAACTTAATTTTCTTACCAAAAATTAAGTTGCCTACGTATCCTCTTGGGGTTTAGAGGAATCAAAGCCTACGTAATTCTTTTACCTTTTTTGGAATAATTTTCTACCCCGTTACCTTTTAATCACTTCCCACACAAGGAGTTGATGTTCCTGTTGTCGTATCAGTCTCGGTCATAAAGTCATACAAATCTTCATTTTCAAGTTTCTTGTTTTCTTGCTCTCTTATTGTTGCTTTACTCCAATCTTCTATGCAAACTTGGGCTTCAAGTGATTCAGGATGTAAGCAGGAACGTGACTCATCTAATGTTTTACCTCCTGCACTAAAAGCTTGTTCTACTGCAACCGTTGAGATTGGACATGCTAGAGCATGTCTAGCGATTTGTGTCAAAATCGGAAAAGTATTATGATGTCGTTGCCACTAATCAAGTACTGGAAAATCTTTACCTGTATTATTATCACCAAACTCAAAAACAGTTGTTAGATAAATTTCAAATTCAAAAGTGGAACCGGATAAACCTCTAGGTTTTTTATGTCTTTGCATTAAAAGACGGTCACCCATACTAATCCTACATGGTTCACTTTGAGCTTGACTTATTGTAGAAAGTGTAGAAATATTAACACTACTGGAAGCAGATGATGATTGATAAATTGTACTAAATTCCGTATATATATCTTCTATTACTTTTCTAACTCTAGAAATTATTGAATTAATATTAATATTACATTGTTATCCGAATAAACAAGAATAATAAATATTCAAATATTCATGTAAGGCTTCAATTTTACATCTAGGATCAAAAACACAAGCTACAAGATTAATCAAAGGAATTTCACTAAAATAATTTAGCCATTCTGTTTTAATTGACTCAATTGATTCACTTAAAACAATATCATTTTCGTGTTCTTGTAATACCCATGCAATATTAATATATTCAATTAATAATAAATGTGAGGTAGGATAATAAACTCCACTTAAAATATGTGTTGCATCATAAAAAACTTTTAAAACATTTAATAAATTTGCACAAACATCCCAATTTTGTGGATATAAATAAACTTGTTGTACATTATTTGAAAAAAATGTGCACAATAAATTTTTATATTCGTAAGACCCGTTGAGTAATTCATAAGTTGAATTCCAACTAGTTGGTACATCTTTTGGAAATTTTTTTGGTTTTTTACCATTATCTTTACAAAATCTATACCATAATTTCATTATTTGTGTATGTGTCCACAAATATGTAATAGCCTTTTTAATAGGAGAAATTACAGTATCCAAAATTTTTAAACCATCTTGTACACATAAATTTAAAATATGACAAACACATCTAATATGAAAAAATTTATCACCAATATTAGGTTGACAAATATGTTTAAGTTCATTAATTGATGCGGTATTTGCAGACGCATTATCGAAAGGAATTGAAAAAACCTTATTAACTAAGTTATATTCTTCCAAAATATTTGTAATAATTCTATAAATATTATTTATAGTATGACGTTCGTCAAAAACTTGAAATGCAACAACCCGTTTTTGTAAAAGCTAGTCATTATCAATCCAATGACATGTAATACCCATGTAAGAATGGTTTTGCTAATGATCACTCCAAATATCACTACATATAGAAACACGTCCATTTAAATTAATAAATAATTGATGTAACTCTTTTTTTTTCTTGTTTATATAACTTAAATACAACACGTTTCAATGTATTTCTAGGGACACGTTTTGCTCGAGGATTTAAAGCTTTTTGTGCGTAATTAATAAAACCAACTCTTTCACCAAAACTTGCATTATCTTTCAGCAAAAAAAAAAAAAACTCTTTCACCAAAACTAAATGATAAACGTTCGATACTAATCATTCTTGCTAATTCTAATTTATTATTTTCATCAGTAAATCTAAATAAATGAGATGGAGTTTCAAACCCAGATATCTGTGTTTGTTTCTTCTGAACACCAATGTTACCGGGATGCTTTTTCTCTAAATGTCGTCTAAAAGTTCCACAGCCACCTCCAGCTTTATACTTGTAAACCTGTCCACAATAATTACAAATAACTTCGTAAGTATTATCCATTTTCTGCACTCTTTTAAAATGTACCTGAAAAATATCAGAATTAGAAATTTTTTCTTCTTTATCATGTTCCACATTTTTTTCACTTTCTTGAGTAGGAACATGTTGTTGTTCCTGCACATCACCAACATTAGGATTCGATTCACCAAAAAATTGGGTTCTACCACTTGAACTTGCCATTTTTTACAATAAATAACAGATAGTTAAAATATATAAAGATCACAAAGTGACAGAAAATTAAATAAATAAATTTAACCGTATAAAAATTTAATCTAATACGAAATATAATAGCAAATAATACGAAATTAGAAGTTAATACAAAATACTGAGTAAAAATATATAAAGATTTTGGTGAATAACTGTTGTATTTGAACTGAGAATTACTAAAAAAATTTAGCACAATATCACAATCACAGAGAATTGAGAGAGTAGCTCAGTGAATTTGAGAGCTGAGTTTGAGTGTGAAGAAAAGAGATGGAGAGAATTGAGTTGTATGTAAAATTATTATAAGAATGATGTGTATTTATAGTGTAAAAAATATAATTTATTTTTAAAAATTTTAAAAAATATAGAACGGTCAAATGACCGTTCTGTGAATTGAAGGGGTGGCGTGTGCAGGGAGTTGAGGTGACAGGTCGACATCGGGAGGGAGCTGCTGCTGTCCTGTCAGCTGTGGGAGGGGAGGGGCTCGAGGCCCAGGTGGCAGGTGGGGGAGGCATCAGCTGGGAGCAGCAGGGGGCAGTGGGTCCCGCTGGGAGCTGGGGGGAGTGCAGCTAAGCTGTAGGTGGCAGGTGGGAGGCTGGGAGCTGCTGCTAGCTGGGGGGGAGTGCTGCAGGTGTGAGCTGGTAGCTGCCAGCCGGGGGGGGGGGGGGGGGGGGGGGCCTGACAGCTGGCCAGGTTTTTTTTTTCCCCTCTCTACGGTTCCGGTTTGGAACCGCCGGTTCAAGTTTCGGTTCGGAACCGCCAATTCCGGTTTCTAAGGCAGGTGGAACCTGCCCTGAACCTTCGCCCTCAAGGTTCGAGGACAGTTCCAGGCCGGTTCCTATCCCAAACCGGCCCATGGCCGGGACTATCCGGCAAGATTAGCAGCCATGACACGGTAGCCAGTACTGAGCTTTGGGCTCAATCGAGGTCGTCTTAGCAGGGATATGGATCTCATCTTCCAAGAGAGGCCTTGGTTGATCCTCGTGAAGGGTATGTTGTTCTCCCCTTCCACTCCTTATTCAGGAATTTTATTTTTTTGCAAGTAGCCGGTGCACGTTCCTTGCACTATTGTCCTATTTCAAGTGAGCTTAACTCCAGTAAGAGCTGTGCCTTGGTGCAAAAGATTAGATGATCCGACACCATGATCTCAATATTAATAGTGAAGTAGGTGCCAAGGCATGTACATATTAATGCCAAATCACCGTCATGGTATTGACCTACATTGCCTATCCCAATTTTACCAGAATGTACCGAGCATTGGCGCATGTACCTCACAGCCAGGGCATTGCACGCCTTCTATTAAAAAGACTAAATTAAATATATGAAACCCTAAAAAAGTTTTTCGCCCTTTTGCTTGGAGGCCAAACCCGAAGTGGCTCTTCGACTGCCTCTTGCCAATTTTCAATGCTTGCGATCGGTTGGGAGGATATCGACCTCCTACTTCCCCTACGTTTTCTTGCTTCGATTCCACATCCCTCTACACTGCCCTCTACTACTTCTGGATGGTGTTCATCATTCCCTCTCCATTTGGCCTACTTCTGCAAAGGTATGTGAACAAATAGATTAGTTTTTATTACCTTTCTTCCCCCTATTTGATGCACTGGGCATGTTTACCAATGTTTAACACTAGGCAAATGACTGAGTTCTTACTATCGATAATTTCAGATGGTGATGGAAGATTTTTATTAGGCATAATATGCGGGCTCTTCCACAATGAAAGAGAAAATGATGGCTTCTGCAGCTTTGCCATTACTTTTCTATGTTCTATTCAACACTATTGGAGATTGCAAAGCTGGATATATTATTGGCCAACATTAATATGTTTATTCTCCTATAACTTAACTTGTCAATGAAAACTTGTATGGCTCAATGGATTCGAAATGTAAAATGGTAACCATTTTCACCTCCAACATAGGTAGTTCTTGTTGAAGCTAACCTGTCTTTCAGTGCATCACCATGAAATTAATTTTGTTGAGATATCTGGCATGCCCTCAATTTGTTCAGGCTGCTTCAATATAGTCAAAGTGACATGTCACATGTGCTTGCACCTTGGTGATGCAATGGTTTGATTACACTTTAAATATTTATGCTTTTTCTACTTATACTAGATATTTGTTACTTTGGGGTGAACACTTGATTCAAAGTTTCAAACTGATCAGTTATATAACTTATTTGCATGTAGTTGTCTTATAGTTTTTGTGGCCATGCCATCTGTATCAATTAGTCATTGTAATTGTTCTTCTACAGGGACCTGAGTCCTCTTTTTGTTGTTGTCACCCTGTGTTTGATATTCTTTTTATCATTGATGCCAGGTCCATACACTTTCATCAGCTAATTGAACGTGGCACCAAAAAAGGGATCAAAGGCATCACGTTCTGTTGCAACATCTACCTTCGACAGGAACAGGTTTCTCTCTGCAAATGCTGAGAAGCGGTTCTAGGAGGTCACTGTTCTAAGGGAGCCGATAAGGGAGAGAGGGTTTGACTTTTCTAGTGGTGTTGGTAAGTTAGTGGAGGAAAATTTTATCAGTAGAAGGTGGGGTAAATTGTTGGAGAACCCTGAGCTTGGGGTTAAGAACGTGGTTCGAGAATTTTATGCTAACATTGTGGACACTGAGGATGGCAGCACGATTGTACAGAGAACTAAGGTGGACTTCTTGAGGAATGGGATTAACCAATTCCTTTGCTCTCCTACAGTGGAAAATGATGATTATAATAGGTTTATTAATGGGACAATTGACTATGGAAGGGTGTTGAATTATCTGTGTAAGAAAGGAGCAACTTAGAAAATGTCAAGGTTGAAAGGGGCTCCATAATACATTTCATTTTAGTGTGCTTTTTTGAAGGATGATGCGAAGATTTTGTTTTACTTTATGTCGGCTCGGCTATTATCGTGCTCTCAAACAAGTGATGTGACAAAGGATAGAGCATTATTGCTTTATGCCATTTAAGGGATACTCAATTGATTTGGGCATGCTCTTGCACTATGAGATCTTGAGGTGTTCAATAGTAAAAAATCAAGGGTTATACTTCCCTTCATTGATAACTAGTCTATACAAGGTGGCTGGGGTGCCGTGGGTAAAGAATGAGGATTATGTTGATCTGAGAAGTCTCATCAAGAGCTTCATGAAGAGGAAATCAAAAGAAGGTAGCAGTGCTCAACTTTCTTATTCGAGGAGCTCATCATCGCGCCCTCTTACGCAAGCTCAACATCTTGACATGGTGGAAAAACATTTACAATGCACACATAAGTGTAGGCAGGTTTTAGCAGATATGTTTCGAGCTAATACTGCTGCAATAGGTATGAATATGGAAAGGTATCCCACTCTCCCAATGAACCCATTTGCTCAACCAGAAGAGGACAGTGTTGAGGAAGAAAATGGAACTGATGATGATGAAGAAGGTTCAAAGACTTCTGGAGATGAAGATGAAGAAAATGATGGAGAGGAGGATGAACAGCATGACAAGGATTGATGCCGAAGATTATATTCATGGTATCATTTTGCTTTTTGGCTTACGGTAAGGATGGTATTGGTCATGAATACATATGGATAAGTCGATGCATGGATGTTTTTGGTCGCATTGGTTTTTTTGAATGTTAGTATTGACTTTAGCTTATCGAATGTTGACATCACTATGGTTTGAGAAATGTTTACACTACTTTCTAAATGTCCATGTAGCTATGCAACTAACTTACTATGGAAAGTTGATATGCTTGATGGTGCCATTGCGCTGCAAGAGGATATGGCAGCGTCAAGGGTATAGGTTATTAAGCATGCCAAGGATATCTAATGGTGCTGCAACGCAAAATTTTACATGTTGCAAAGCTTAGGGTACTCATTGCAAGATGTCTTGGCACGGGGTCCATGGACACTGCAGTAGTGATTGTGCTGGAATTCGATAATAGGAAAAGGGGTTGTAGTGTGCTGAGGCATTGAAATTTAGATGCCATAATGTTGTCAATGCTAAATGGAATATATTGTACTATATGTTGTAGATGAAACATTTGTGCTTAAAATTTGTATAGTAATTAAAAAAGTAGTGGGAGAAAATTTGTATATTAATTAACAAAGTAGTAAGAGAAAATTCAAAAAATAGAATGTAGGTGTTCCAATTTTGCTCAGACCAATGTCTTTACAATATGCATTTCACGAATGAGCAAGGCTGATGGTTTCTTCTCTTCGTCAATCAAGGGAGCCACAATAGACACCACATTCAGGAATGACGCTATGTTCACCATGAATGTACGATAATTGACAAATCTTTATGTGCAAAAGAATGAGTTATATACAAGGGCCACTAATATGTTCTACAAGTGTTACGCCGCCACCGTCAATGCTACCAAAAATTGAGTACATCATTAATACACATACATAGAGATGGTTAATCCTAAACATGGCTTATTGCGAAATTGATGGCTTGATTTTCATGCATTTGCTCTTCATGGACTGTGGTAGCTCATTCATTGCTACATACTTTGTAGCTGACCGACGTACTGCATCCAAATTCAAGTTTCCTTTTCCAAAAAATTAAGTCTTGTGCAATCTTGAACCGGTCCACAACTGTCGGCTTCTATATGTTCAAAGTAACAATATCCATTGGAATTGGCCACAGACAAAAAAAAATTTTTTGCATTATTTATTCACATTGAACCCACCATGCCAAATATAGTATTCTCAGCACAACGACACTCCATGAACTTTATTACATAGACACCACACTCGTTACTGCAAAAAATATAGGTACATAGCCATTATAATATAAAGAAGAGAGGATGTTTCATCATCACATAACATGTTTTAAGCAAACATATGTATCTTACTTTGCATTTAGAGCAATTTGATTGGAAACATAATATGGGAACTCAATGGGCCATCGATCTGCTGGTATATCCCCATCCACAATAGTATACCTATTATTTCTGAAACAATCATCTAAACTGCCAGCTAAACCACAATGTAATTGTGATGTATATTAGTGGTACATTAAAGTAACTATGAAAGCGTCGGGAGACAAACACTATTACCAATCGTTGGAAAATTTTCGTGATCTCCCTTTTGTACCTTCCTCTTAAAGGATTTAGTATATCAAACACGAAGCATGTATTGCCCTTCATTTTCTTGATACACAGAATCCAATGCGCATTGTTGACATGAATCGGAAGATAGAGCTACAGTACAAATGAATCAAAGTTCAATTATGTGAATGAGTTATGATTAAGTTGTATAAGAAATGAGTTCGTGCTACTGGACATGCCTTCTGATAGTTTTGAAGATTCCCGATGTACTTCCCCTTTAAACTATGGAACTTTTCGTTATTATCAACATTATTGTTCAAAGCCATTGCCTACAAATATGAAAATGGATAATGTTACATAATATCCATAGTATGAAATAACACGTTCCAATGTAAGTATGAGCTTAGATTGGTGATACTGTGAACCAAGTCGATAGAAAGCAACAATTCCACTTCTGATCACGCTGCAATTCATCGCCGTTCAACTTATTACAAGCCATGTCAATGACATCATCTTAAACCCATTTTCCCGATACCAGACTGCTTATTCCCTCTCTATTTAAAGAATAGAAGTCCCCTCTAACAAAGAGTTCCCTAAAACTCCATTATTGCTGATATATATTAGATTTACAGTCAGTATGAGGAATAACCGAATGATAAGCAGGATAATATTGCTCACATTGGCTTGTTCCAACAGAGGTATGAGGAAAGAGCGTAGTCTAGAACCTTCAACTCTTCAGCATTGAAGGGACATGTTCCCGTGCCCCTTTCCATTTTAGGGATTAATAGTCAAAGGTTCTGCTCTCATCATAGGAAAAATTATTCATCATACAACATTATTATATACTGACGGAACATATCTAAAAAGTGGACATACCATTAGATATGACAGGAATCGCGTCAGCAGTTTATTGGTGGTTGGAGTACCGGTAGAAGTTGTAGCTTCTTCTGCAGGCTTGGTGGCTGCCCGAGATCCCTTTTTTCCCTTTTTGAAGTTACATGAAATGAGTTCTGATGGCTTGACCAGGCCTTCGATTTCTATGTAAATGGATAGTAGATGAGACCGGCCAAACACTATTGGAGGTTATCAACTTCATCTAAATAAAGTGAACAAAGAATATATGTAAGACACTTCTTCCTCTTAAGAACAAGAGTAATCTTAAAGGATATAGTGTCCTACTTCTGTCGCTTAGTCTAGGTGATCGTCGGACTCCAACAGTTTGGCCTATGCTTTCGTCAACAATTTTGGCAAAACGATAGGTCAAGTAATCGATAGGAAGTTCTTGGGGAGTGTCATCAACTTTTTTGCGCTCCTTCAGTTTCCCAACTTCTTGTGCATCGTCCTTGCCGCCCCTATGGGACATGTTACTGTTGTGTAACATCTCTCTAATCTCAACCAAAATAGAAGTTTTTAGCTTCTCCATCTCCTCCATTAACTGTACTTTCATTTTATCCAATTTTTCAACCAACTCCAATGTTAGATGTTGAACCTGTCTTTCCATATTTAAAATTCTAACTTCCAAATCCTACAGAAAGAAAATTGTCCCAAGTATGATGACTTACCAAAATAAAATAATGCAAAGGCACGGACAACTATAGTAGATGGATTTACCCCTTTCTGATGCTCCTTTGAATGGACAAATGTCGTTAAATTAGAGCGTTTACTCAATGGAATGACAAATAATCCTAATGCAAATTGTCAATGTAAACTAATTGTTGTATAAGACATGTATGTTAGTAGTGTTGATTAACATAATATATATGTAATCATTACTAAGACGAAAAAACCATGTTAATCGTAAAAAAATACATACCGACAGGAAGAAGAGGCATCCACCAACCCACTGCCTCTGACCACTTATGTACTGATACACTCCATCCACCAATTTGTCTAGTAAAAGCTTAGCCCAATTGTATGATTTTATTGCCTCTACGTGCACTAAACTGAATAGATTATTCTGACTAATTATTGTAATAGATGTCAGACACAAAAAATATCCAATCAAATACAATGTCAACATCCTTCTATAACAGTGAGTGCTCACATCACTCCGCTATCCAACAACCTTGCCTCTAAGCTCGCCAAATGGATTTTCCCAGCTTCCCCCAAATCTTCCAAAATTGATAGAATATCTTCTTATGAACCATTTATTGGAACATCTACACCAATACAATTCAGACCCATTAACCTCTGAGCATCAACTTCAGTCACCATTTTCTCTGCATCATGAATGACCAATTTCCTATCGGTCTCAATAAAAATAAACACATTGTCCGAAGCAGCCAAGCAATCTACCAAACCCTATTTCTATGACTATATTTCTCCTGCCCTCATTAAATTTGTCAAACAAATTTCCAATACGGTCAAGAGAACAACGAGTAAACAAATGAACCTAGAAAATTATTTCAGAACATCAATCAGGACATGAGATATGAAAGCTAATAAACTCCATTTCGACTACTACACTAACGAATGGCTTGTTACCTTGGACTCTTCTTCCACACCTGCAGACTCCATGACATTCACATCCCCTGTAGAAGGTTGCTCAACTGATGTCCTCCTTTCCTCTGCATTGCGTATTCTACCTTCTTTGTAATCTTCCTCTTCATCTTCTTGAAAACCCAAATCATACTTCTTGTAATCTCTTCCTTCTTGCGGCGACTTTATTTCCTGCTTTCTTCTTGTCCTTCATCTGTCAAGTCGTTGTCGCCAGCAGACCTTTGTCTTCTTGTTGTTGAGGAGTTATTTCTCTGCTTCTCTTCACAAGTTGCACCCGTGTTAGATGTCACAAACAACAACTGATGCATTAAAATATCTATACATGAAATGGTCGATGTCTCCTGGAAAAACACAAATCGAACCTTCTCTCCTTACTATTTCGGTGGATGCCAATAGTGCTTGCTCAAGTGCTCTTGTTTGTCGGTTAACTGGTCATCATTGGGCGCCCTTTCTTGATGTTGGTAATCACCTTCGTTAGTGCTCTTCATCATCGCTGGAGTTCGTCCTTGGCCTTGGGTTCTTGTTGAGCAAGGTGGAAGGAGCGGAAGTTAGAATGAATGTTGTCTTCCCTCCAAACAATGGGCAGGAATTATATTTCTAGGGTTTTGGAACGGATGTCCAACATCAATGCTCCAGATCCAATGGTCGAAATGGTTTTGAAGAGTTTAGCTAGTGGGAAGAGTTGAAGTGCAAGGTGATACGCGATGCAACTCCGTGGCTTCTAGAAAAAATTGCAACATGGATCAATTGGTCATAGCTATAGCGCCATATAGAGAGCATGCAACAACGCGTCTGCAAATGAAAAATTCCCAAAATAAACCGATTGGTCTATGGCGTAGTGCAATATTAATGATGCCATAGCACAAAGGGTACAGGGAAGTATGGAGAGGGAATTTAATGCTTCATGTCACGGCGTTGTAGATATGACGCCATAGCTCCCATGTTACAGGATTTATGAGAAAAAATGTATTTACTGGTGTCATGGTGTCGTAGGTAGCACAGCAAAGTACCTAAGCTACTCACTAGTATGAAAAAGGAATACGTTACAGTGTGTCTTGACGCTTTAGTTTGAATGCTAAAGCTGCAATAGTACTACATAAATTACAAAGGAATGCCGTTAATAGTTAGGGCGACAGAGATTCGGTGCCACAACTCTTTGGGTACTGGTTAATAATGAAAACGATTGGATTGGATAGTGCCATGGTGTTGGACCATGGCTGTCACACCTCTTGCACGAGTGAAAATTATGACAAGCAAAAAGTACATAGATATGGTAAATCGTCATTCATTCATCACGAACATGCTCATACTCCATATAAAAGGTACATACATATGAATAACATTCTTATATTATTTTGGAAATTTAGAATTCTTCCATAAAGGAGCCGAATGAAACCAAAGTTTCATGTTCGGTTTTGAATTAGAGACGTTAAAAATGATGAATCAACGTCGACTATAACCCCTAGCCTTCCAAGCTAACGATGCGGGTTCGATTCCCGCTACCCGCTATATTAGAATACGCTTAATATATTAGATTAGAATAAGCTATAGATTTTTATGAGCTTGGTCTTACAAACTTCGCCGCCGAGCTACATCTCTCTCAACTTGGATGTAGCTCGACTTCTTCCACTTTTTGGGTGTAAAGCATTGTCTAACCAAAAACCCAACAAGCATCAGCTCTCCCTGAAAAGGAGGTGATCCAGCCGCACCTTCCAGTACGGCTACCTTGTTACGACTTCACTCCAGTCACAAGCCCTGCCTTCGGCACCCCCCTCCTTGCGGTTAAGGTAACCCCTCCTTGCGGTTAAGGTGATTACTAGCGATTTCAGCTTCATGCAAGCGAATTGTAGCCTGCAATCTGAACTGAGGCCGAGTTTTTGGAGTTAGCTCACCCTCGCAAGGATTTCTATGTTATGTATGGCCGTGCCTAAGGGCATATCGGTCAAAGGTAGGGCATTTCCCATTTTTATAGGAACTTTTGTACCAGAAACAATGGTATCTCCAATTATAGCCCCTCTGGGATACGAATAACATTCTTATAAGATGAAATGCTGATAACCTACATATGTTCAAAAAGTGACTGACCAATCGGCTTGACTTGATAGATAATACGTACATCGTCCATTAATAATTTCCTATAAATTCAATGACCATGGTAAATTAGAGATAAGAAAGAGTACTTAAAGAGAATGAGTTAAAAACGATGAACTTATCAACATACACATTAAGGTCCAATTGAAAGGTGAGGTTGACCGACCAACAAATCGTGCATGAATGGATGAAGTCCTTGGTTGGCATGTCAACAAATTCTTCTATCGAACTATGCAGTTGTGAAATTTGAAGAGCAATTGGGTCCCACCCCTCAAAATGTTGATACACAGATGTAGAAGTTGAAAAATACTCTTGCATATTGGTACAGTCCTCGGTGGTTCAGCAGCCAATGGAATGAATTGTGATAATAATTGTGTCAGGATCGGCTCGTCTTCAACTGTCATGCCCCACATAATTTCAATAGTTGTGCTCTTAGTTGGACAATGAGTTCAGGTATGCACAGGTTCTCTACAGATGCCACGTCGCTTGGTCGTTGGCCTTGCCTACTTCCTCTATGGCTCATGTCTTTTGTAATGCAAATTTCTGGATCACCTATGCGATCCTCACCACGGTTAGGGAGCATTGAGTTATGGGCTTCTTCCTCTACTTCAATTGTAAGCTCAATTATCTGATTATGGAGATCATTATATGTTGTAACTGTTTGAGACCCCAAGTAACACAATCTTGCACAAGCGGACATCAATGCTCCATATCAAGTTTCCTGTGCGATAGAACCAGGCGTTTGCAAATTGTTTGGTCAATGTGGTACCATCTTAGCTGAACGAGTCCATCTTCGCAATAAGAGATTAGTGGTAATTCATTCTAAGTTATTTACCTTGGCAACATAGAATGCATACCTACATGGGAGGTCAACAGTCTTAAAATATCGATATGAGCAGATAATAGATGCTAGATTGACCATATACATGACAGTAAAAGTGATGCTTGCTTTGTTGTAAGCATCTATAGTGTAAGCTTTTCGTAATTCAATTCCTTCTAGTTTTGTCACAAATAAAAGAGCTTCATACCGTATTTCTTTCTGGACCTCGACGAATGACTCATGCGTGAAAACTGAAGCACAAAATTCTTCAATCTTCTTGAGGACGGTCATTGTTGCTGGTAAGGAGTGTTTGCTATTGTAATCAGCCCGAAAGGCACTATAACGCATCGTCCTCAATGCTCAACTTATTTATTTTAGTAGGATGTATAACTCGTGCTTACGCTGAACATACATCTTCAATCAGCCATGCAACTCTTCGCATTGTTGGGTGATGCGAAGCTCATCCTAGAAATGACCCCGCAGGTATGCCTCAGCCCAAAGATGTAGAATGTTGTACATCGACTTAACCCATCCTTAAGTTGATGCTTCTCAACCATAGCATACCATAATACCTCGAAATCATTGACTGAAATGTTTGAAAACATACACTTCTTAAATCAGAAAGGAAACTTGTATTATGAATGTTGGCCATTGCATTTCTCTCTAAGTGCCATGCACATAATCGATGCTTAGTCTGTGGAAGCACATCATGTATAGCATTCCCAATGACTTTATCTCCATCTGTGACAATAATTTCAGATGGTTACCCTGCACAGCTTCAAAAAATGTCTCCAAAAATCATATGTACATTTCAGTCTTTCCTCCTCTAGCAATGAAATCCCCAAAATAAAAATCCGGTGATGGTGGTTGACACCCACAACAACAATCAACGGCATGTTGTAAGCATTGGTCTTGTACATTGAGTCCATTGCGACGACATCATCAAAATAGGCATATTCCAACTTACTATTAGAGTCCGCCCAAAACAATCGGGCTAGTCAACCATCAACTACTTTAGTATTGTAGAAAAGACCAAGATCTGCATCCCACTGACCCACTAGGTAAGCAATAGCAGTTTCTAGATCTTCATCTCGTATGACTTCCCTACTTTCACAATTGATGAAGTTATATATATCAGTAGTAGAGAAGCCAACATTTCCGAAACCCCTAGCTCGCTCAACTAAAAATTGCATGATGTTACATACCCACATTCCCGATGAATGCGCTGTATGAATTTCTACCATGGTGTGTTGAGGAATGTCAAAGTTACTTCCCAAAAAGTAGGCTTCATCTGTGCTAGCCAAGTCATGATTATGCTATAATATCACTTGTCTAACAACCCACTTATCCCCAGTCAATTCTACGCAAAATATGGCCGAGCATCCTACCCTAGTAATGGGTCTCTTCCCTCGATTATAGTCCCACCGCTCTAAGTACTCTGTCCTACAAACCCTTGTCTACTACATACTAACTTTAACATTATTTTTGTGTCGTTACGATTTGGTTGAATGTCATGCCGCCGAATACTGAAACCATTTGTATGAGCGAATTTCTTATAGAAGTCCTCAACTTCTAACAATGAGCCAAACACTATTTTATATATATCTTCGGATTCTAATTGACTATAAGCTTGATCAGTAGCTTGCGTCATATCTATGAGAAGTTACAAATAGTAGGACCAACAACTATGACTGTTATACGGAACAAATACATTATAGAATGTCATTGGTATCATATATTGCTAAAAATTTAATCCTACAAATATTGTGCCACGACCCCCATGTGGGATGGCCATGACACGGTCAACAGAAAGACTTAGTATGTTCTGCTAGCCAACCTTCACATGCTCACCCGTGAGATGGAGAGGAATAAGTTCTTTTTCTTATTCTTCAATAGCAGCCTTCTCCTTTAGCAAGGGCCTTCTTCTAAAGCAGAAGGTCATCTATCTTGTAGCTTCCTTGACTTATAGTTTGGTTTATTAAAGAAGCATTAATTCCACACCAACCAAGGATTTTATGTATCAAGTGACTAAAACAAACTAGTACATTGAAGGAGAGGGAGAGGGTGTTTTTTTAATTAAATTGCTTGACGACTTTTTTTATTCAAAGTAGAGAACCAATGTTCTGATGTGTTTGTTATTCACGCAATATGAATGACAATGATGAATGGACTTTGGCACGCACATTACGGCGCTGCAACACCAAATATTCGGTCTTCTTCAGTCCATCTAATGCCTTTGCACGTTATCGATACTGCCACTACCACCTACATGGTTATTTGAATTTACATAAACATCAGTGCCTTACTACACAAGGTTGGAGCTATGATAACTATATCATCAGCCCCTATAGAAGTAGCTACTGTACACCACATTTTTACGACTGACAAAACATGTTGAAAATTTTCCCGAGCTCTTCATGATCTATGTACCTATATTCACCGTAGCCTGATATGATGATTAGCCCTCAACATCATTTTAATAAAGAAGCATGGCTGTCATGATGTGAAAAATGACACATTTCCAAACTGTACATAAAGTTTGTTGCCATGGGAATATTATGTTGGTCAATATCATACCAACATTGCCATTTAATAGCTATAGCACAAAACCTAAGTCATCGTCCTATCCCAAACATGATTAAATATGATTGAATGATACGGTCCTTTTATACATGATCAATGAAATTTTCAAACCATCAATGCGTACCTGATAATATGATATAAGATTATGACTGAACTATACCATTCAATAACTTTTTCAACTACCATATTAATAGTCTCACTCTTGTAAATATATTGTTCGCATATTTGAGCTTCAAGCCAATTGTAGTAAAATTTTTGCCCTATGGCCAAAACCTTGCCAACACAATCTTAAACAAACCTCAGAAAATGAATTGTAAAGTTCAAGTTTTTTTTATTAAATTCTACAATCGAGTAAACATCAATTTACAAACTATGGATTCATATAATCTACTATCCAACATCCAAGCCTACACATCCAAGTACAATGCCATCCATTGACTGTCATCACTACTTATTACACAGCACATTGCCAAAATGTTATCCAAAACCAACACTGTTAACATTTGAAATGAACATTAAACTTGCAAATTCAAACACTTCATCCATGCAAGTCTTTGCATAACTTTCTTCGCGGAAACGGTTGCCACATTAGTAGCATTTTTTTGCCTGCTTTCGTTACATCTTCAAGGATTGCATTCCCCTTCCACAAAAGTCAATCCCCCACGCTCTCAAGCAAATTACCGTAATATGTAACCTGTGTGAACAATATAAAATTTGCATTAAAAACATCCTATGCTAAAACCAGCAAAGAATGACTCCCATTATGATTAATATACATTTAACTCACCAATCACTAAAAAAATTTAATTGATCCAACAATACAAAGTCAGACAATCGTGATAACTCTAGAAAGATCAAGTGTCACTTACTATATAGAATCGCACATAATCATAAACAAAATACTCTATCCATAATCATCCATCATCAATAAAGAAGCAGCAGAGAAGATTTCAAATAATTTGCAAGTTCTATTTTCAACAAGTACCAAACTTGTATTAGTGAGGAATAAAATTAAACCATTGTTGCACTTTCCACATGTCATACATTGCAAAATGATCTTTGCAATACCTATCACCACCTCCCGTATGAGTCTTGTGAATTATTAAAGAAATCGAAGGTCGGATATAACTATACTGGGAAATGGGATCAATGTTTTGCCTACTTTATTGCTTTAACCAATTAACTGCTTCAATATTCTAATAACCAATATAGTAGTATAGTACATGGAAGTTATTATAAAATTTTCCTTAATTTTACATATAAAAGTTGAAGAAATTTAGCACATATCAATTGTATCTACCTTTATGCTAGCCCTCAAAAAACTTGACATATTCGGAAACTTCACTGGAAATACAAAACCAAGCTGCCATGGGCTTCCTTTCATGGATGGACCTCACTCCTTACCTAAAGTTGAATTAAGAATGAGTGCATCAGAATGTCGAGAATTTGATATAGAAAAATAAGTTGGATTTGTATGAAATCAAAGCCAACAGATGAACAACCACTATCAATACATGTTGAGGCACAGTATATGCATATCAATTAAGTTCACTACTAACCCATTATATCAACCAATACGAATATTTCATCTTGTTTTTACAATTATGAACAAAGAACTTCTAGATAAAATCCAACACAATCATGTTGAAGCTTCATCAAGCATATAATATATGTTCCAATAAATCCAATTGTACCATCTAGCGACACCCACCAAAATCAATCACAACAAGTAAACCATATACAAGAATCAAACCAAAGCAATGAATCACCATCTCGCCAGAGCCTAACTCAACTGTGAGTTGAGAAATAAGACTGAAAAGCGGAGTCGACATATGGTTAGACAGACTCAGGACTAGTCTAGATTGCTAGAGCCTAGCCGAGGCCTCTCATTGCACAAAGGAACTCTGCAGAAGTAAATACCCATGGAGAATAAAGAAAAATAGAAATGGACACATTAATAAAGACAAATAAGAGAAAATGATGAGAACAACAAAGACCATAATTGAGAAGAAATATTGGAAGCGGTAGAACCGACTCAAGAAGAGAGAATGCAGCGTCAGTGTCTCCAAATTAGGAGGTTGAAGCAGTTGGACATGACTAGTTAGTCTAGTGACCTCAGGAGTAGTTTAGCGTGACCAATGTACTTTATAGTCGATGAAAATAATCATACGAGAACTACACTTTCGTCGTAACTTACCAACTATTAGTTTAATCATTTGTATTTTTTAAAAAAATAGTTTTTTCACCTAACATAGAATAGAGGAGACTAAAAGATTATCATAATTTGCATAAGCCATGAGCAGGTAACCATGAACAAGAGATAAGATTAATATAAGAGTCAATTTAGACTCATCAATCAGATTGACTCCAGACAAGCCTATTAAAATTTCATGAACGATATGTTTTTTGTAAGTAATCAATTATCTTTTATCACACGAGGAATTTTAACATTATCATTCATACATGAAAAACTTTTAGACAATCCTATGAAAAATATCATGTCTTAATTAACTTTGGTCATTCTCAAATGTGGACTCACATATGACAATCAAATCAAGTTACTTAGTGCCCCAAACAACATGTTAGGAATTAACTTTGGCGTATGTGAAAATTCTTTTTTATGATGGTATGGAGGTCCACAGACACAAAAACATGACCAAGTAGAGGGGGACATTTCATGTTCATTAAACAATTGAATTTAATTATAGCTTGAGTGCATTATCGTTACCTTGAGTTCCTACTACCACATTACACATAGTCCTCCAGCTTTGTTCACTAAGTCCACGGCATGAATATTTGCAACTTTGCAACTCCTTACCAGTTTGTTGCACCTTTCTAAGTTTCATTTTATCTCAACAAAGAAAATCATGCCTGGATTAGACTTTTGGAGTAAGAGCCTTACATCTCGAACTGTCAAAACTCCTCCAATGACCCAATAGTTCCAGGAAAGGAGACTCATAAATATGAAGTATACACTAACAAATCGTATGTAACAAAAAGTCTGATAAACAAGTTGTTGATAGAAAACTTACATGTAGAACACAAAGATATATTCCTACGGAACATTAGGCAAGTAAAATAGCCAAGCTATACATCTAACCTAAGATTTACAGCATGTACAAAGAACAAATAAAAACTTCAAATAGCCCAATTGGACATCTAACTCGAGATACATACCAAAGAATCAGCAACTCAATATAAACACCAACAAATATAAGGCCCGATATAATTATACTAGGAAAGGGATCAAGGTTTTACCTACTTCACTACTTTAATCACTTAATTGCTTCAATGTTCCAATAGTTAATGAAGTAGAATGACAATAAAATGAATACTATCTTTCTTATAATCGTCTGCTTGATTCCTTAAGTTTTGATCCCTTACTAATCTCTTCTCCTAAGATTTGCACATAGATACTGATAGAGATTTACTAATAGTACAACTTATTAGCTCGTCCAATGAAAACTCTCAATTTTGTAGATAAGTACAATTCCTTTTGAGATAATGTACAACAAACAAATACAAAATAATAATTTACCTACAAGAATTAAAAATACTAAATAGTTTCCTTCTCCAAGCTAATAATCTAATAGCCAGTGGATAAGATCGCAAATAAATTATATATATATATGTGTGTGTGTGTGTGTGTGTTAGTATTGAAACAACCAATTACACTTTGACAATTGAAAGCA
This sequence comes from Lagerstroemia speciosa, assembly GCA_037672795.1. NCBI lineage: Eukaryota > Viridiplantae > Streptophyta > Magnoliopsida > Myrtales > Lythraceae > Lagerstroemia > Lagerstroemia speciosa. Next base: position 10,086,780 of record CM075299.1, on the reverse strand, counting down.
CAGAACACCAAAGCAAGCATGAAGTTTAGATCTACAAGAATAACTCTTCAATTAGCAAGTACGGAACAACAATGGTGATAATGAAAAGAATCTTCCAATATGCAATTGCTCTGATAAGCAAGTTTCCCTCACCAAGGTCAAATCCACAAATAAAATGCAATTATTGTAATGGAAATAGCAGATAATGCAAATAATCTTAAGAAAATCAACAAGTAAAACTGGTTTATAAATATAGGACCTGTAGGAAATCAGCATTTCAAGGAAATATTCAAAAGTTTTCTAAAGATCGGAAACATTGTAGTTTGTGGGGTTCTTGGAAGGTAAAAAATTTACATATGATGAGTAGTAGAATAGCCTAAGAATGACATAGAAGACACTCTTGAAACCAAGATGAAACCGAGAAACTATTGATTTCACAAACCTAATTTTTTTAAGGAAACAAATCTAAGTTTGTTCTTTTTGCCTAAGTTGAGCTGAACAATAAAGATAATATTTTTCTTGACTTACTTTTAGACTCAAGAAAGGGTAATGCTTTAACCAAATCTCAGTTAAACTAGATTCTAAAGGAGAAAATCAAACAGTGCAGAAGCAAAAATCTTTCGAAAGCAGGAACTCACTAACAATAGACGTACTAAAAACTTCAGAACCTAAGAAAATAGAGAAGACTCACCTGGAAAGAACTTTTCAAATTTCTCAACCTTTTAACAGCAAACAGTCAATCTGACCATTATCGATCTATTCAAACCTTTTCTTGAGGGTTAGAAATCAAAATAGTAGTAGAGAGGGATAAAGATAGCACCTTTACAAAACGAAATACTTACTTTCACTACTGGAGATTTAGGTCAAACATTCGACGGTTAGATTTGTCCTCAAGATCCAACAATAGGGAAGTCCCACGGTTTAATACCGGCACCGTTTGATAAAATTTTCCAAGGTGAGACTCGGTGGAGAAGACTTCAACTCCACCTTCTCCTAAAAGCTTGTGAGAGCAAGGAATCTCCTACTGTTGTTACTACCATAACAACGCCCTGACCACTTCGCTCGATGTGAGTATTGAACCATTGATGCCTTTTTTTTCCATGATTAAGAAATTTCTTAATGTTGATGTGATGAAACGTGTCGATCAAGAGATCCGAGCCAATCTGCAATTCACGCACGTGTTAGACTGGCGGCTTGCTTCTTCATGAGAGGCACATGTGTCAATGACCCCAGATTTCTAGAAATTTGATGTAATATTTATGATATATACCGTAATCATATATTATGTACTATTATAAGGAAATATTTGATAAGTTTGATATCTTTTTTCATTTCCTACATTTGTTTTTAACCCGTTTTAAATATTAAAATTTCTAATATGCGTATACATTGGAAAATCTTTTAAATTAAGAGTAAAATAGTAATTTTCATTATTTCATCCCATTTCATACATACAATTTTAACAGTAAAAAAATCTTCCATTAACTATTCAGATTCTCCATTCTCACTACATATCACTCAATATCTACAATTTTAATAGTAAAAATTCATCACTTTTTCAGACAACTGATGTAAAATTGCAAACTTGAAAATGTAAAAATTAACATCATATACTAATCTGCAAGTTAACGAATTTCAAATAAATTAAATTATACTACATTATAATTAAACAATCTAGTTATACAAGTTCATCTAAGCATTCCATAATTATTTATTTTTATTTTCTTACCGTACATAACATGAATACGTGTCTAGTCTTCTTATATATTAAGAAAAATATATTCCATGCTTGACATCCCCTTACCATATATATGCAGCAGCCAGTTGAATTTCTACATCAGTGCCACTTACCTTCCCGTTAACAACACGATCGCACCACACACACTGTAGTCGAATATCGTTTTTCTTCTGTGTAAGAACTCTCTCTTCGGGCTTTCAAGCATTTAAGCTTTGATGATGAATCCATTCTGCCGAGAATTACTTTTGAATTCAGCCTAAAGAACCTCAAAACTATCAACATAGCCGGTTCTCTGTCTGATAACTACAGCACCATAAGACCGACCGCATTTAACAAGAGATTCTTGCATAATGATAATCCCATGCGCAACTTGTAGCAATACGAACAAAATCAAACAGGAAACAACAGAACACATAACAGAAGCAGCAGCCCCTTCGAATTTTTGAACAGGTGAGTCACTTGAAATTGTACGAGGAAAGGTGAATGAACACTACTCGCAACCAGGTACCTTGTTCTTTCTCTCTTTCACTCTCTTTCCATCCTTGAAAGGTGTAGCATCAAGCTACATTTTATGACGCTTCCATTTATTCTCAGCAACGACTGTAAAGCCAGGGGTCAAGTGTACAACCTAATGCGTGTCTTGATGGGTTCCCGGCACAAAGGGCAGGAAGAAAGCGACGCCCCGCATTCCTTGCATGTCTGTCAAGAAGAAAAGAAAGCAATGATATTGCAGGGTTACCACTTACAGTTCATAGATGATTCCAGTTTCCTGTTTCCTGACATTAAAGTGAGTGAGTTGAAATCAATTCTTTCTTCAGTTTCCAGGCTTTCTCCCGGACACCAGCTTTCAGGGTTTCATAAAAAAATACCTCCTCTGACATCTGGGCGAATCCAATTTTATGACTCTCTCTTCCCCTCGCTTACCAAGAAGAGGGAAACAAACAACTTGGACCATTTTCGCAATCAAACGCACTTGACTCTATCATGTCACTTTTCAGGAGCATTAAGAATTCCACAAACTTTTCAGCTTAGAGGAATACTAAAGATGCAGGTAAATCCAAAAGAAGGGCACTCACCAAGTGGCCGCAACCAAAAGCCATGTCCTTCGGATTAGTCAAGCAAATTGGGCAAACCTTGAGCAGCACCAATCCACCAACCACCGTGTGAATAATCTAAACAGTAGCTCAAAGAGAAATTGAACGAATATATCAAATGAAACAAAATTTTACTGGTTCAGCAGTAGCAGCTGGCTCGGGGTTATTGAAGCTTATCATATTTGGGGCCGACTGAACCCTATCATTGTGATCGCCGACCTCGTGTGGTGGTGGAAATGGCCTTGTACGTTGCCCCTCTGGTTCTCTACTGCATAAAATGCTTAATGTCACCCAACTTTGGAGATTCAAATTGGAAAAAAAAAAACTAGTTTGGTCTTACTTGAGATGGATGCTCTGGGTGGCCCTGTACTGGAATGGGATTTCCATCAGAGCAGCAAGTGCAAAGGCTGTATCTTTCTTAGAAGGATCTCTGTTCTCGGACATGATTTTTGAGAAGTTCACAAACTGCAAAAGGAAGGGGAATCTGATAAAACTGCAGATATCAGAGTATTAGTGCTCAAGTGGGTACGGTGCTTAGAATTGTATACCTGAAAGTTATCAAACGCACGCTGAGGAATGTTATCGTCAAATTGCTGCATTGCATCCCACGGTCCATCACCCACACCAACTAAAATAATCGAGAGTGGGTATTGGCTGCTCTTCATGGTTCCAATCATCGAGACAAGAGGAATAACACTCTAAATTATATTGTACAAATCAACCCAGCAAGAAATCATCAAGTAAGGCTGTATTCCGTGTAAAGGTATGTAAACATTTGGAGGCAATAGCAAAGATGACAGCACCATATTTCATCAATTCCACACGGTTTCCTTTGCATTGGCCCCTTCTTACAAAATATGAGCTATAGGAAATGATATTTTATACCTAGCAGCCACTATAGAGTTTACAGTTGATTGTTCTTGCGGGCTGAACCTTCCTCGTGGGACATCAGGACTTCTTGTAACCTAAATATTTGAACATGCAAGTTCTCTTGTTACAGCAGCGAGGACGTAAAAACTCCAAAGATTAATTGAAACTACAAAAAATAATGAGAAAAAGGGTATAAAAATGATATCGCACAAACCTGTCCATCAGCAATAATGACAAGGACATGATACTGCCCATTGCTAACGGCCACAATATCAATTGCTGCATCGATTACTGGGGCAAAAGATGTAGGTCCTACAAATCAAGTGGTTCTCTAAATTCAGCCCAAAGGATTTGAATAGATGTTTATTAACAACTTTAGCAATAGATCCTGAATGTATTTGTAACCTTTTGACATGATGATACAAGTAATTGTTCTCAAATTACAGTTACAGACATATGCATCATGCTCCAATAAAGTGCTACAATTATTTTTCCCAATCAAACGAAGTGAAAGCAATAGCAGAGGACTAGGATGGTCTTTTCGGAAAAACCTGACAACTTTAAATGAGGGACAATCTCTCGGTAACGTGCAAGAACTTCCTCAAAACCATGACATGGCCGTTGATCAGGATAGAAGCTGAAAACATATTGATCGTGTGTTGAAGCTGCAATGCAAAATTTATTAAGAACCCACACTGAATATTTCAACCATTAACACATTAAAGCAAACTAATAGATCTCTCACCATCGCCAAATCCAAAACAAGGGATCATATTATCATCATCAAAAGGAGAAAGAGTTCGGCCAATTATAGAGATTGCTTGCTCGTAAGGATTGGGTGTGTTGCCAATGGCATGAAGACTCTTCCGGTTGAAGGAATGTTTGCCTACAAACTAAAACCAATCAGAAACTTTCTCTCTTCAAAATTGTCAATTTCTACAAAGCAAGATTACTGTTTGTCTGATAATTAAGGTCACCTGTCCATTCGTTGCTCTTGGTGAAATCAATACCAAGGATAAGATTTGATGATTCAAGACCAGCTTCTCTGAGTGCATTAGTAACCTGTCATATAAACAACACTCATTATTATTCTATTCAATATTACAAAGCCAAGATAGAGGAGATAAATACCTCTAAACCATCAAAGAACTCATTTTTAATTTATGCAGGCACACGTGATAAGAACTGGAACTTTGCCATCTACAAAGCAAATTCTTTCGGCACGTTAAAGTGTGCTTGGTGGTTAACACATAGTCGATTGGATCTCTAATCAGCTCTGTTTTTCAAATAGCAGAACACTGGCTTGGTTCTGATTCACGATTGCCCACGTACTTTGTCTACACATTTCAATCCATATTTCATTCTACATGTTTCTAGGACATTCATTTGAAGAGAACTTCTACATAAGAAGAATTATCAGGCTTGCGTGACATAATTTAATAAGGAGTGAAAAGAACTCCTGATAGGCTTAAGCATCTAAGTTAAACAATAAATCTTTAGCTCTCTATTATATATGCATGACCAGTTTATTGCGTTAAGGATGTAAATAGAAGAACCTGATCCAGAGAGGTGAAATTATCTCCTATGTTGCTGGAATGATGCCTGTTTCCATGGCCAGACTCCATCGAGCTTCCTGCATAAGAAGGTGGTTGATGCACATAGCAATCATGAGGATCTTCGTAAGTTGACTCCCCATTCCCCATTACCGTGAAAGGGAAATCTACATACGAAAATCTCTAACATTGCATTATAGTTCATAAAACTTAAATTTATAGAGCTTAATTGAACTAGAGTGTCTTCTGTAGTTATGTAACATTTGCAGCTAGCAAGAAGTTCGGGGAAAAGCTCTGAAGTTGTGAGACAAACTTTCAGCAATTTAGGTGAACAAAATTATGCCAGAAGCAGCGTGAGTGCTGAGGAGTGCAAATTTCTCCAAAGGGGTCGATGTTTCAATCATGAAAATAGGATCTCGATCGAGCCTTCCTGCTCGGCAGAAATCTCTCCAAAAGTTAAAGCTTTCCCATTTTCCCAGTTAAGATATATAATTTCCAATTTATCAAGAGAGATTCTTTGCCTCGATTCAAAGTCAAACAATCAAGAAAATCACCAAACCCAGAGAAGCCCGGACAAAATGATCACCAAGAGAGATTCTTGATAGCAGAATTCAGAGACCTGCATGAAAATAAACATGTAAAGAAACAGATATTAGAGACTGGTAGCCCACCCAATCATCGCCCGATAGAAGCAAATTATCAGTAATTATCAACACGGAAATGCTTCTAGATAGATGGAGACAGAGACAGAGAGGGACCTGCTTATGAGCTTTAGAGCAGGCGCGTTGCCCAGATAAGATTCAGAGTGATTCCTGAGTGCTTCCCTTCGCCTCTCGGCCCCTCCCAGTGGCCCAGAAAAGTCAGTTGTCGGCGGTCGGAGTCTCCCGTTCTGCAGTCCCAACTCTTTTGTCTTTCTATTCTATCATTGGTATCAGAAGCGGAAATATCAAATATGAGTCAACATTCACTTTGAACCATTAATTTGTAATCAATCACCACTTTAGTCCCTAAACTTTTTTTACCAACAATTAGGCTCAAACATCCATGTTTTTGCCAACAAATTAGTCCGACTGTTAGTTTGTCGTTCAATGTGTCACTTACGGGGTTAGATTTATACTTTTTTATTAGCAAAACATTAAAATGACATCGTTTTGCTGAATAGAAAAATATAATGACTGTTTTATCATTAACTATTGATCATATTTCTAACGAATTATCATTAGTTTAAAAAAAATTCGCTGGAAATATGATTAATAGTTAAGGATAAAACAGTCATTACATTTTTCTATTTAGTAAAATGATGTCGTTTTAATATTTTGCTAATAACAAAGTATAAATCTAACCCCGTAAGTGATACATCGAACGACAAATTAACGGTCGGACTGATTTGTTGGCAAAAACATAAATGTTTGAGCCTAATTGTTGGCAAAAAAAAGTTTAGGGACTAAAATGGTGGTTGAGTACAAATTAAGGGACCAAAGTGAATGTTTACTCTATCAAATATCTTTGCATCACAGGGAAAATTCCACCGCTAATACAAAATCTTTAGTAAATATAATATTTTGATATAAAATATTTTTAAAATATAATATTTTAGTACAAATCGTCAAATTTTCACTAACAGTATTAATTAGACTAATGTGGCAATATGATGTGAATGATGCACCAGATACTGACCTAGAAATTTAGGTATCGTGGGTTATAAATAAATTTAAATTATAAAAATAATAAATAAATAAATAAAAATAAGAATTTTACAATAAAAATAAAAAATTCCACTTTAAAATACATAAAAATTAGGAACTGATTTGAAAAATTTGGAATAGAACAGGAGAGATTTTAAAAAATCGATAAAATATCCTAAATCGATCCGAAACGGTTCGGACCTAAATTTTCAAGAATTGATCCCTAAACTTTACCAACACCTAAGATCATCCTAAAAAACACGAAATACATTAAAAACAAACTGAAAAATTTAGAATACAACTCGGGCAGATTTTAAAAGGTAAAAAATGACCTAAATTAATTTGAAATGATCCAGAATTTTTAAGAACTGACCCCTAGACTCTACCAACACTTAATATCATCCTAAAACACATAAAAATAAAACTGAAAAAAATTAGAACAGATGCCGGATAGATTTTAAAAAGTCTATAAATGATCTAAATCGATCCGAAAAGATTTGGAATTTCAAGAATTGACCCTTAAACTCTACCAAAACCTAAGATCATCTTAAAACACACAAAACACATCAAAAATAGAACTAAAAATTCAGAATAAGGGCTGGACAGATTTTAGAAAGTTGATAGATGATTCTGAATCGATTCGAAATGACTCGGAATTTTCAAGAACCGACCTCTAAACTCTACCGGCACCTAAGACCATCCTAAAATACACAAAATAAGTCAGAAATAGAAATGAAAAATTCGGTATAGGGACTGGATAGATTTTACAAAATATCACGTATGCAAAGCTGAGGTAGTAAATCCGTCAAATTAGAACTTGACATATAATTAATAATTATATATTTATAATTATTAAATCTTAAAAAATCTTTAAAAAATATAAAAACTCTAAATAAATGGTGAACCCTAAAAAAAAAATATATAAATAGTAAAAAATATTTAAAAAAACCTAATAAATGGTGAATCCTAACTGAAAGATATATATAAATAGTGAATTTTGATTGGATAGATATACCACATCAGTATCACCTACATGGTCGTTCCATTAAAGACTTTCTCCAGCTATACAGGTCAAGGGATCGATCAATAAAATCCGAATATTCATGAGGTTAAAAAAAGGTTTCACAGCCCTAATAATCTGAACTCCACCTATGTTCAAAGTTGAAGGTTTTAGATTTAGAATTTTATTCATAGCTTATGATGACATATAGTGTAAAAAAAAAAAAACACGTCGTTTGGTTTTTTTTCAAAGAATTCAAATGCTTCAAATTTGAAAAATAAAATTATATAGTTTTATTATATACCTAAATTAAACTTAATCTATTGAAGTTTGAAAATAGAATCATGTGATTTTCTTTTAATCTGAAATTAAATAAAAACATTTTTTTACTTTAAAAATTAAAATAACACTATTTTATTTTACTATTAATATAACTCGTTTAACTTGAAATTAAACACTTAGGCAACTAATATTTCATAATACATTTTAGCATAAAATAAAAGTTATTAAAAATTTCATTCAAATTTACATAAGTTTCCTATATATAGTCCTTTTTGTATTTTCTCATGACTAATATTAAACTTGACTAAGGTGAAAATTATTAACTTAATTTTAAATAAAATTTAATGTGATTTTGTAGATTTATAAGTGCATGATAAGTCGCGTAAACATGTAATTTTATATTTTAATATATTAGTCTAACTTGTAAAAAAAATAAAATAATATTATTTTATTTTATAATTTTAAAAAGTTTAGCTTAGTTTGAGAATAAAATAAAATTACATGATTTATTTTTTCAAACTTGAAAGGATTGACCTAATTTGAGAATAAAATGACATCATGTGATCTTTTTTATCAAATTTAAAACATTTAATTTCTTTTAAAAATGAGCAAACTACGTACCTTTATATGCAACTTACCCAAAAAGAAAAGAAAAAACTTGCACGCTGTCGTTCTCCTTATGCATTTTACCTGTCGCTGAAATTCGTAATTGAGCCCGGCTTAATCTCACATAGTACTAGTCGGTTAAGTCTGCAGACTTTCAGCTCTTCGTCTATAAATTGACATTACAATGTTTGGTTCGGGTGACAACGTATCGTCAGATTCCCATGTTGTGTTATCTTCCTGACAAGATCAGGCAATATATTTGTAATGTAATACATACAGATAAATTCAATAACATGACTGTTCTACTATTCATAGAGTACAAGGCCAAAAGTTCACTGACGGGGAGGAAAATCCAGTTCTTGACAGAAACTGAAAAGAACAAAATTGGGCTTTACATTTGCAATAAGGTCTTCTTTCCTTCCACAAATCGAATAAAGCTAAATGCAAAATGAATACTTTCAAACCGACCTGTGAATCAGACCAAATAAATTTCATGAGACCGAACTTAAGGATGTTCATGTTACGTGGGCTAATCAATATCAAGATATGATCGCTGTAAATTACTACCAGGCAAAACGCTAGAGCTGAAATGCTCATGCTATTAGCCTCAGGAATGTGAAAAACCAGCTGGATGGTTTCGCTCAGGCAATGGCGTATGTCAGTGTTTCCGACTCGGTGGGGCGCCACAGGGACTTTTGGATGCAGAGCAGTCCTTCCTTGTCCTTGGAGTAAGTCAAGCGAACTTCCCACTGCATCGACCTCAGCAAGATCTCCAATTGGCCGATTGTTTCCACGTCATCGCGGACGATCAACTTCCCCTCAGGCCTCAATATCCGATCAACCTCTCCCACTACAGCCTCTAGTTTGCACCTGTTGATAGTGAAACCCCAGCAAGCATCAGAATCTTTAGAATATAAACAGTAGCTCAGTTCTCGGAAAATGATGAAAGGATTACCAAGTTTTCTGTTTTCCCATATCAGAAACGAGGAAAATAATGAGAAAAGAAAAATGTGCCTGGAGCAAGCTTTACCCAGAGAGCTGAATTACAACACTCGTATTCAAGCACAGTCTCAACGCATTACTCCCTTATCGTTATTGCTATTCTGGGAAAAAAAAAACCTGGAAAGCTAAATAACAAGGTCATATTTCTAGAACCAAACTGATAAAACATTGGGATACTGATTAGTTTCTGGATAACAGATTTCCTTCTTTTTTTTTTTTGTTTCCCTTGCAGTTTGCATCAAAGTGTAAAACTGGACTTGTAATATGTCTTGACAAGAAAAAGCTACTGTGCTGCAATCCTCATCTCTGTCTCGATCTCATTTTATCTTTCCCATAACGCGATAGAGAGAGTGCAGAAAGGGCACGTAGTCACGGACCTCTTTTTGACCTTGGAGAAGAGATGATCCGCATGGAGAAGATCATAGGATCTGGGGTAGGTGCTGAATGACTCACACCAGTCATGGTAAATTCCAAACAGACCCCGTTCATAAATGATTGGCAGAGTATCAGGTGCATCAATAGAGACCACATTCATGACCCATATGCTCAGATCTTTCAGGGCAGCAGCAAACCTGCAGAGATCGAGAAAAACCAATTCTACGGTTTAGATAAGAATTTTTAAGTTCAGAAAAATGGTTTAGATAAGAATTTTCAAGTTCCTTGTAAAAATTATAATCCCAAATTGGATGGAACAATAGATAGGTTATAACTCCCTTCGCATACCCTCCATAAACAGATCTCATGTCCATTGCATTTCTCACAGTTGACCAGTCAATCCCAAGACCAGTTAGATAAGACTTGCTTACGACCCTTTTCCAGTGCTCGTAGTCTCCTGTGAAATCCTCGGGGGCCGGTTTACCGTAAACTCCAACCTGTGAACTCAGTAGCCAATAAGGAGTTTTCTCCAACCTCACAGGCCATTGCTCAGGCCACTGGGACCCACGCAGCTCAGACTCTGTGGGCACTTTGTGCATGCAAGCCTGCAATGGCACGTTCCTGCCAAAGAACAAACTCAAAAAGCTATTAATCACAGATTCAAATTTCTGCAGCTCCACCGTGCATGCTTCACTCAATTTCCACACGTCCTCGAGTCAATCACCAGGCCCATACATTAGGAGAATTGAATAATCAATATGCTAGAATACCTTCATCTAGTTTTTAGTTTATAGCTGCCACACTCAATCTCCATATGAATTCGTGAGAAATGCATATTTTACTTTGGAATGGTTGATTATCAGTCAGAAAGGAATTACCAGGCTGCATTGGGATCATCAGAATCGGCACATAGAGGAGGCTCAGCTTGTGTTCTTTTCTCATAGCACTCATTAGTTGTAGGCTTCCTGTATGTTGCTATGCTCACTTCATTCACTGTATCCTTGTTGATAGATATGAGTTCCCAGCACATCGCCTTTGTAAGTTCAGACATTGCTAGAAAACAATACCCAAACAAGGAGATCATTAGAAACCTCCTGCTATCTCCATCTTTTTGGAGAACTTTTTACTAAATGTGAAAATGTTCTACCATTCCAAATCCCCGCATTTTCAGCATCTTTCCGGTAAACTGGAGTAGCAGACCACAGAAATAAACCACCAGGCCTCAGCACCCTGTTCAACTCTAATAGTAGCTTACCACCTGCGTATTTCAAAATAGCAGAGATGTATATCCTTCCTTTAATACATTGTGACTATGGGAAAAGTAAATCCTTAAACTAATTCCACACCAAATGAGGATTTCCCTTACCTTCTAAATGCCAAGGTACTCTGCAGCGAGCACAGTGAACAACATCGAAGACCCGACCAGGGAATGGAAGTCTTGTTGTTCCCATTACAGCAGAGATTGCAGGGATTCCTCTTTCAAGTGCAAATTGGATCTGAGCCTCATGTTCATCTTTTGGAGCAAAGGACATTGTAAGTACGCCCCGATCAAAGAGAAAGCCTCCAAAACTGGCAACCCCACACCCAACGTCCAAAATCACACGTGACCGTCTTCCCCAGGCAATATCAGGAACAGACTGCAAGATTTAAAAGATGCCATCCATAAGAATTTGATGCAGGACATGTATGTGACGACTCTATCAGGATATTGTGAAAATATCATAGGAAATTGTTCTGTCTCCATGAAATAGACACCGATCTAAATTGTTAAGTTTCTCTTTGAAAGAGTGCTAGGTAGCCTTGCCTTCCTTTGTTTGATGAGTCATGGGGTACGAGACATCGTAACTTGGGATTTCTTTCTTTCTTTTTCCTTTAAAGTACATTGCTAGGATGTTTGATTCCCCTACTCAGGAATCTTGACAAAATTTCCTATTCTGCCCACGTACAACTCTCGAACCTATCTGAATTAGCATACAGTAGTGAGAGGAGAGAAGTAGACAAGTTACCTCCTGAATAAAGTCGATGTAGTGGAGAGCACCGTGTTTGAACTGGGTCCCTCCTCCAGGAAAAGTGAGGTATTCACCTGTAACCTTCACCCAGTTCTGATGCCCCTTAACTTCTGCAAGCTTAGTGTGCGGAACATTGGAATACCAAATCTGAAAGAAAGTAATTAATCTATAGTCAATTAAGCAAGGGAGAAAGAATACAAGAGGAATTTCAACATAAAGTAACCAATAATTTACCTTTTCCCTGCTCTTCGGCCACTCGATTGGGCGTCTGTATCCTTCAGGAAGAGAAACAAGGCAAGTGGGTGGATTCCCGGGACAGTGCCTCTCCCGGTGCTCGTAATGCTTGGTTGATTGAAGGCTCCTGATTGCCTGCCAATTGTCAAGGCAGGGGATGAAATCAGACCCTGCAGTTACATTGCAGAGCTTCCAACTGAAGCCAGTCTCCTGCTTCGAAGATTCTTGGGTTGCCTTCTCATTCTTCGATTCGGCTGCCTGTGTTGAGAATGCCCCATCCTGGGTTGTTGTCTCTTTCAAGAGCTCTGACTGGGCCCCAGAGGGGAAAACTTCGGTTTGGTTTTGATCCTTCAATGTGGTCTGATCCTTCTTCTCACTCGAATCACCGCCTGACTCGTTACTATCACTTTGATCCACTTTCTCTTCGATCTTACTTTCATTTTGTTCTATGTCCTTCTCAGTCTCCTCTGGATCAGACTTCTTCTCATTGTCATCTGAGTCAGATTTCTTCTCTTCGGAACCTTCCTCAGAGTCCCCCTCTCCAGCCAAATCATTCTCACCACCTCTGTTATTCGTCTCCCCCGATTCTGCATTTGATTCCCCTCCTTCTGTCCTGTTTTCCTCATCTCCAGGCTTGGTATCCTCCTCTGAGCTTTCCTTCTGCTGGGTTTTCAACTCAGAGTTCTCATCCTGCTTCTGCTCTTGGTTCTCCTGTGAGCCGGAATCACTACTGTCCCCTTTGGTCGCATCCTCAGGTAGATCTCCCGGGTTATCCTCAAACTGCACCGTATCACTGGTCTCCTTTCTGTCTTTTGCTTGCTCAGTCACCTCATTGCTGACAACTTCTTCGTTCCCCTTATTGATCTTCTCGGGCACCTGTTCCTTCACCTCATCCTTCTTCTCCTGGGGCACATCGACATTTTGGACAGGGACCACGAACGATGATGTCATCATCCATACCCCAACTAAGCAGAGAGCCACAAAAACAGCTATCGTGACAGTTGAGCAGTAACTTGAAGAAGACTGCCTATTGTTATCTACCCGAGTGTATTTCCCTAACGCCATAATTTTGTGTTCTGTCAAAGGGTTTTCAAGGTCAGTACCTGGAGAAGAAACACAGATCAGATCACGAAATGAGGGTCAAGAAATAAACAAGAACAATCAATCGAATCCATTATAAAAGGACTTACGTATTAGGATCCAATCTAACAGATCTAAGGTGATCTTGTCAGGAAGACTAAAAAGCCTGAACTAGGAAGCAAAACAGCATGGCACAAAACCTTGATCTAGTCGAATCTTCCCATTCTTAATGACAAACCTTCTTTTCCCTTACTAAGAAATCAAAATAGACTCCTGACGATACACTATCGAGCAACAAAACAAAGGCAGGAAACTGATAGAAGAAGAAGGTGAAGGAAATCACGCCAAGAACAACATCAAGTATAGCGAACGAACTGAAAAGAGACACAGACCGAAAGAAACACAGAAGATTCAAATCTATCAAAAAATAGAAGACATGCTGATGCCGTAATTAAAACGTATCCAGAACTACCGTAATTGAAGCATGAAAAGAGGTTAAAAGGTAAGATCCTTAGTAAGTTAATGAAAGAAACCTCTCAGGAAGAAAAGGACAGCCAGATCTATCCACACTGAACCGCAATCATACTATTCGCACAAGAAATTCCCAGCTCAACAATGTCGGGAACAGACAAAAACAAGAACACCCAATTCAGATCAGTAACCAAGGAGGATGTTGCAGTTAGCCGAAGAGGCGAGGATCGAGAGAGATCGAGATCCAGATCAAACCTGAGGGTATCGGGTGAAAGGTGAGAGCGGATCTGAGCGAGAGACAAGAGGTGCTATTTCCCCATTGGGAATGATCCCAATGAATATATTCGAATTGTTTACTTACAGGAGGATGAAGAAGAAGGAGAAGAAGAAAGTGACGGGATTAAAGCTGTGAGCTTTGAGTTGGGTTGAAGGGATTATTATAAAGAGAGCAGGTTCTTATGGGCTGAAACCGGGTTCTGTGATTCGGGGGTTGAATTTAAAGTTCTTGCATGAGTCCGAGATTTTCTTCGGGTCGGGGGAAAGAGGGGAGAGAGGCGGAGAGAGAAATATGGACGGCCCGTGACTCCGGTAAAAGAGAGAGAGGGGAGGATCTTTCATAAGTAATAATTAGAATTTATTATTTATATATTTATTTAATTAAATTTTTTTATATTTTATATAAATTTTAAGATTTAATAATTATATATATAGTTATTGATTACATGTTAAATTTTAATAAGATAAATATATTATATTATCATTGACATAGGGTATAACTAGTTAATTGAAAACTTTGGGGGAGAGAGAGAGGGGTAATAAAGTAAAAAATCTTTGGTAAAGCAATCACAATACTAGGTAATGCCAATGTGATATATTTGCTCAATAAAAATTCATTTTTTACATATTTCCATTTGGGGTATATCATTTATTAGGTTTTTTAAATACTTTTTATAATTTATATATTATTTTCAATTATGATTTACCATTTATTTAAGATTTTTTTAGATTTAATAATTATAAATGTATAATTATTGATGACATGTCAGTTCTGATTGAACGGATATACTACGTCAATATCGCCTACGTAGTATAACCGTTCTACTGAAGACTTTCTCATAAAAAACAGTATAAAGGATTGAGGGAAGAGGGAGAGGGAGGTAGAGAGGAAGAGGATGACGAGAGAGTACCCCAGCGGGGGTAGTTTCGTAATTATCGGTCAGATGAACGGGCTTTTCATAATTGGCGGGATCTTTTCAGGTGTGTTTAAATTTTAGATAAAGAGAATTTTTCGTCATTAATATTTTATGCAATACCATCAGTGTTTTATTTTTAATTTAATTTTATCATTAATATTATCTTTAACATTTTAAAAATTATAATAATTTAACCTTTTACTATCATTTACATCCTCAATATATCTAAAAAAAATCTCAACCAGCCCCAACCCGTGCTTGTGTCGGTGCGGGTCCGAGAGTCTCTCTCGACCCTTTGACTCGCCCCAACCCAACATAATATTATATTAATATATTTCAAAATTAATTTTTACTTAATTTATGAACAATTTTATCTTAACAAATTAGAATATAATCGTTCTGTTTATTGAAATTTGTGTAAATTTTAATAATTTAAATTTATTTGACTATATTATTATAATACGATAATTTATATCGTTATCTTAATATATATTTTACATAATTTTTAATTTTTTGTTAAAAAAATTTAGTAATAGAATTACCTATATAAGGTAAAAGTTTTAGTAATAGAAGTACCAATATATGGTTGAAAAAAAGATAATTCTAATTAAAAGTTTGAAAAGGGGATTAATTAATTAATAGAAAAGTGGGAAGAGAAAAAACTACTTATTCAAGCCAAGTATAAATTCGAAAAAAAGAGAAGATAATTGGTTAGATAAATATTTTATCAAAAAATAAGTAAAGACTTCTTGTTACAATTTTCTACTATTTAAAATTTGCCCTAAAAACTCAACAATTTTCAAGTAACTAGATCCTAAACTTTGATGGGAATTTCATGATACAATATGATGTTAGCACCGACGATATGAATCGACCGCCCTTCAATTCGACTCGAACACAGCTATTTTCCAGTCTGACATGTATTTAAATCTCGCGGTCACCCAAGTAGCTGCATACCCGACCTCTGTGATCCATGGTCAACCTTAGCTTTGGATATGCCCCGTATCAAGATAAGAGTGTTGAATAATCATGATACATCAGCTCTCACACAGATAAACCCTCATAAACATTCCCACATTGGCTCTCACAGATTTTGGGTCGTCAGAATCGTCACCTCGAACTCCACTCTCTTGCAGGATCTTGAAGTCATGCCCAATCAACTTAGATCTCGAAAAATCCTGGATTAGGCTGTCAACTCGAAAAAGTACCAGAAGGTATGGTGGACTCATCTAAAGGACCCAACCTGCATTAACCTAGTTTAGGGACAAGTTCTACCCGATCTGCATTAGAATGGTCGGTCCTGACTCAACCAGTGCACTGGTCAAGTCGAGTTTGGATCTCTCTTGTGGCTTGCACCTCTCCACTCCTAATTGTCCCAACTATTTTTCAAAAATAATTTTACATAATAATATGTTTTAAAAGTAATTTTTATTTGATATGTATAACTTTTTATATTATCAAATTATATGATATTTATTTTATTTTATCAAAATAATGTAAGTATTAACAAAACAAAAATATATATAATTCAACATTTAATAATTAGTATTACAAATCAGGTCAAAATGATATTGGTCAAGGCACGAGTAAGCTCTAATTGACTCATTGCGGGTCACGTGTTGGGGGTGAGTCAACAGGTTAAGGGGGTGAGGCGAGTCTGTATTTTTAAATACGTGTCTTGACCCATCTCATTGTCATCTCTAGTTAGACGGGCAGTGTTAAATCTAAACTCTTGATTGGGAATTCACCGCGGACACACTGACCTTTCATCCATTACTCTTTGGCTGATATAACCTTAAATCAAGCCGGTGGGGTCCACAATTCATCCATAGTCAATGGAGGTGCCAAAAATAAATTTTTATTAAAAATATTTTAGTGTCCTATACATCAAATTACCATAATTCAAATCAGATTGATGCCAGTAAAATTCTTGAAAAATGAATTTTTTTATTTGCATAATTTGAATATAGTTTTTTTAAATACCAAACTAAAATAACTGATGATATTGATTTATTTTCGCTTGAATTAAGAGTATCTAGAAGTACAATGAGTCATGACTAATACAGTTTGAATCAGGATGACCGATTAGGGGTAAAGTTTTTTCAATGTGAATTTTTTTTATTTATAAAATTTGAATTGGAGATATTGTTTAAAAATAAGAGACGGTTTACTATTTCAACCGATGTGCTTTGGTCGATAATTGATTGTTTAAATTAGTTTTCAAATACACTTGCCAGGGCAAAATCCCGACATACGTTCCCCCGCACACTTGGATACTATATTTATATTAAGCAGTCCAGTTAGGTTTTCCTACGCCATCAGTCCCCCCACAGCACCGAATTACACCACCCAATCAGGTGAAGCCACGTCCAGATACGACCACTAAAGTCAACTCCTTGAAAACGTTAAAGTACAAAATTACCCCCAGAACTTACGATGAGATTACTTATAAATCCCCAGGTCCCTCCGCTTTCCGTCCTACAATAATTTCGCATGTATCCTTTGAAAACGAAACACTCCATCTTTTTTTTTTTTTTTTTTGGTTTCCCACCCGGTATCCGGTACCCGAAGGCCCGACTAATCCGGATTCGGGGTACTGTCGGGCGGTTTCCCGGGGACCCCTCCCAAGAAGGTTTGCTGCGTTCACAGGGGCTCGAACTCGGCACCTCTGCTTAAGCGACACAAGCCCCTTCCACTTGCGCCAACCTTCTTTGGTGATACCTCTCTCTCGCGCGCGGCGTACTCGGGAGTTTATTTATTAATAAGTGCTTTCGGTGGATCTGAAAATACGAAATCGCTGTGAAGCGCGGATCTATATCCATCGCAATCAACGGGCCTGAAAGATTGTGGAGCAGAGGAGAAGTCGAAAATGAGGTTCTTTTTTTTTCCCTTCCATTTTTCCCCGAATAAATTTCATGTGGAGATGATGTTCTTCGAGCTTTTAAAAGATGTCGTTTGATTCGGGAATTCAGGGTAATTTTGAATGCCTTAGATGCTAATTCTGTCATTCGCTTGAATTTTTTTTTGGCAAGAATCGATGTGGGTCTGCTTCAGCCACGATACTTAGATTTTTCTATTTTTTTACGGCAAAATTGCCAGATAGTTGCATATAATGTGTCGATGTGACTTGCCGTCTGATTGTTTCAGGGAAATGTTGAAGCTTTCTGCTGATTAGTGAAAGTTTACTTACTGGGCACCTGATTGATCTCGACAGACAACGAGTTGCTGCCCGGAATTTCGGTGAGAATTGTTGGACAACATATGATCTTCTTTGCCGGGTAGAGGAATATGTCGTTGAGATCTGATTGAGGTAACTGGGAAAGTGATTAGAAAGAGATGAAAGGTGGAAGCTCAAGCAGAGCAAGGGGAGGACAATTTTCTATCACCTTGCTAGCTCTTGTATTCACCACGATTTTGCTTTGGATATGGGAGAAGAATCCATTCATTAACTTGGCCCAAGATCAGTTATTGTTGCCATCATCAGGTTTGTCATCATTATTATTGTTCGGTCATTTTAACGAATAGAAACAGGCCAAATTTTTGCAGTGTGCATTATCGTGCTCATTATATGGTGAAAATTGAAACCAAGTGCCACTTCATGGTTTCATGGCTATAGTGAAGATATTGCTGAGCCGTGCATACTCTCTGGGGATGATGGTAATTGATTGTATATGCTATTTCGAGGTTCAAATCCATCAAAAGTTCAAAATTTTACTTCTACGTCTGTATACATGCACATCCAGTGTGATTCAGTTTATGGCTTTTTAAGTCATAGATGATTTAGGATGAAATGAAGCTGTTGTGGGTCTCACATTGCTGAAGTTTCTCTGATCCCTGAAGAAATTTGCTCCTTAAAACAGAATTACTATGTTTAAACTATTTTAGTTGTGACTTATATTTCCTTTGATAATTAAGAATGAATGTTGAACCTCTGTTATCCACTTGCTTTTGCATCTGTAAACTTGCTGATGTTGTTTCATCTTCTTCTCCTTCCATGCATGTGATGCTTACGGTGATCCAGAGTTTATTTCTGAGCTACCTGATGATTCCTTGCTACCTGTAAAGGAGGAGGAGCATTCCGAGGAACATGATAAAAAATATGTTAGAGCAGAAAATTATGCGAAGGTAGAAGAAGATGGACATATTACCTCCAGGAACTCTACTTCTACGTCCTCCACTGAGAGGAAGAATCATCGGCATTCAAGAACCTCCTCCAAAGGAAAAGGTAGCATGTTATTTTCCAATCATGGCTTCACTGACGCCTTTCTTGACTCTTGTCACTCATATTCAAACTTAATTGCTCCAGTTTCTGATTGCAATTCATCAGTGGATGTAATTTTATCCAATTTAGTCTCAAACTTAATAGACTTCAATTGCATTTTGTAAGCTCAATCTAATAGATGGGAATAGTTTGATCTATCCTGTACTTCTAGGGCTGTGCTAATCTTTAAATTTTGCAGTGTGTAATTACGCTAAGGGTAGCTGGGTACCGGACGGTGGAAGACCGCTATATTCCGGACAAGGGTGCAAGCAATGGTTATCAGAAATGTGGGCATGTAGGCTAACGCAAAGGACTGATTTCTCTTATGAAGGATTTAGGTGGCAGCCTGATGATTGTGAGATGCCAGATTTTGATCGACATGCTTTCCTGAAAAGGTCAGGATCTATTGCCTCTCCTAACCTTATCTATCCCGATTGCATTGTGTACAGTTAAAAAAACCATTTTCCACTCTTGAGGATTTATGTTTAAGATAGTTAATATCTCATATTTTATGTTTCCAGACAAAATTTGGGTACATTTGTAGCCCTTCTCCCCTTTTGCATTTGTCATCGTATGGTCAATAGACAATGATCAGTTGCTGTTAGATTAGAATGCTCTGGTATAGTGATCCACAACCAATGCCAGGATTTTTTTATAATTATTTTCAAGATTTTAATGGTGTGAAGCATGGACAAGCAGGCATATTTGGAACAACTGTTGATTCCTTGATTTGCCATCCGTGTTACTGAGTTGAACATTCACATTGTTGTTTCTATGATGCTTGGAATGTTCCAAAGGCGATCTGTATGGTGGTTCTTCTCTCATTGTCTGCCATCAGAATTGAAATGCTAAAAGCATAAACCTTTTGCTTCCAGAATGCAGGACAAGACTATAGCATTCGTGGGAGATTCCCTTGGGAGGCAGCAGTTTCAATCTCTGATCTGTATGGTGACAGGCGGGGAAGAGACCCAAGAAGTCGAAGACATTGGAAGAGAGTATGGCCTCACCATTGCTGAAGGGAACATTCGGCCTGATGGTTGGGCCTTCCGATTCCGAACAACAAACACCGCGATCCTATACTACTGGTCTGCTACCCTTTGTTACCTCGAGCCCCTCAACGCAAGTGACCCCAACTCCGAAGTTGCAATGCATTTGGACCGCCCGCCTGCTTTCTTGAGCCGTTTCCTGGACCGTTTCGATGTCCTGATTCTCAACACGGGCCATCACTGGAACAGAGGGAAGATCAATGCGAACCGGTGGGTGATGTATGTGCACGGGAAGCCCAACAAGGACAGGAAACTTGCTGCAGTCGGAAACGCAAAGAATCTGACAGTCCACAGTGTTGCTCGGTGGGTGGACTCTCAGCTTCCTTCCCATCCTCGGCTCAAAGTCTTCTTCAGAACCATTTCCCCGAGGCATTTTGCCAACGGGGAGTGGAATACCGGGGGCAGCTGTGACAACATGACACCATTGTCTAAAGGGAGCAGAGTGTCACAGGATGAATCGACCGATATGGTTGTGGAGAGCGCCGTGAAGGGGACGGGAGTGAAGATCCTGGATATAACAGCTCTGTCAGAGCTTAGAGATGAGGGCCACATAGCTCGGTTCAGCGTCAAAGCCAACGCCGGGATCCAAGATTGCTTGCATTGGTGCTTGCCCGGGATTCCCGACACTTGGAATGAGATCCTCTGCGCCCAAATCTAGCTGGACCTTTTCAAGAGCGGAGCTTAGTCGACGCTCATACGATAGACAAAGATGGCAGCGGACATGGCAGGACAAAGCATGTCTTGTTTCTCGTTGTTGTTGTCGGAGAAACAGGAGTTTTGGTGGTAGCTAATTATATCAGGTCGAGGGATGAGATCAGAAAACTCTGCTTGGACATGCAGATTTGTTTTAGTAGTTTGATATTTATATTTCTAAACATGTTGTACAAATTTTATCATCATCATTATTATAATGCAAATAGTATATAAGCAAAAAAAAATGTTCAGTATTATTCCAAGTTGTTAAGATTTGTGTACATTAATTTATAATCAGATCGGAATTTGAAAAAAAATTTTCCGATCCTCTCAGCCTAAAATTCGATTCCGAGATCTCGCGCTTGGATCTAAGTGGGAAAACCGCTGGACTAGCCCCATGCATAGTTAATTATCCGACACTTCTTGCTACCTCTGCTAGAAAGCATAAAACTTTTGAGGAAATCACCCTCCCCTTCTCTCCATCCTCTTCTTCTCATTCAGACTACGCTAGGCTGCAAATCAGCAAATTTCCTGTCTTTTTGGGTTCATGTCCTTGTAGAAATGGTGTTCGAGGACTTTGAATCGATATTTGGGGAGCCCAAGGTCGACTGGGCGGACAGGGGACCCCTTCCACTGCGGAGATTCGTCTACCATGTTCATTCCCCCGATCCTTCTCACCTCCGAGTTCATGTTTCTGATTTCCATACTAATACCTGGGAAGCTGTCCGTTCCGTTCATCAGCTTGAGGACATGGTGGGTTCTTTGAGATTTTGTCTCTCCGCTTCATCAGTTTCTTGATTCTGTAGTTGCTGGAATTCTCTTCTGGGCAGATGGAGTGGTCCAGATTAGATCAGTTTGACCCATGAAGACGAAGCAATAGCATGTAAAGAACCGTCAGTGAATTTGCTTGCAAATTTCGGACAAGTTTTCAGCTTTGCTAGAGATTTCTATTGCCTAATACATGTACATCTACTGTGTAAAATTCTTTCAGTTCGATGTTTTTTTCAAGCGTACCATGTTTGGAACTTTTTAAAGCAAAATTATCATTTCATCTTTTGACAAATTTTTTAGATAGTCACTGTCATTAGGAATCAGTATTATTTGCATCGACGGCTTGTTTATTGAAGAACGCAATACGAGTTTTATCTACTTTGCTTTTGTATTTCTAACTGCAGAGGGATGACATTGGGATCGGAGGTTCTTGGTCTGAATTCATCGACTATTTCTTGTCTTCAATAAAGTCTGAAGATGTGAGACTTGTTCTCGAAGGACAATCTGGGTCAGGTGATGGCTGATTCTATTACTGTTCTCAAGTTCTTGTTTGTTGCTTCACTAATATCAAAAGGTTATC
Source organism: Lagerstroemia speciosa (assembly GCA_037672795.1). NCBI lineage: Eukaryota > Viridiplantae > Streptophyta > Magnoliopsida > Myrtales > Lythraceae > Lagerstroemia > Lagerstroemia speciosa. The sequence continues at coordinate 10,064,258 of CM075299.1, read as the reverse complement.
CTGCAATTCCTGTGACGAGATGCTAGACTTATGGCAGAGCCTAATGATTAATTGGCGGACTTGTTCTGTCATCATCTTGTTGAAGCTAAATGTTGCGCTTGCAAGATTTGATAATATTTTACTTCTGCACCCTTAACCTTTCCAAAAATCAGTCAAATTCACACTCAATTATGCCTTGGATATTTCAACTGAAGGAAGCATCGAATACACGGTATATCTATTTCAGGGGCTGCACGGGCAAAGCTAGTTGCTCAGAAATCCAGAGGAATGCCATTGATATTCATTCGTCTGGTGAAACTCGAGGGTTCTGATGCTTCTGAGGCCATTGGGAACTTATCTTTGGAGCTCCTAGCAGCATTCAAAACTACACAACTTTTACTTAGACAAGGTCCCCTGAGTTGCTTTTTGAAGCCTTTTCGACTATTTTCTAGATTAATCTTGCTTCTGAAACACTTTTCCTCTCTTTTTTTACTGGCCTCATTCATGATACCTAAAGTGATGATAGCAGATGTAAGTAACATAAAGCTTTTGCTAATATCAGCTTATTTTGTTGTCTCTATCTTCAGAGAAAGATCGGAGTCCTCATTTGGCAGAACATGCACCCAATAAGGTCTTCAGCATCTTCTTTCTTTGTTTTCACTTTTGTTGAGCATCTTTGATATCTTGAAAGTTTGATATCTTAATCAGATGGCTTTATGAGGATCTTTGAGCTCTTTCCACTTTCTCTTGATCTATGGTTTATCACTGTTGATTTTATCAACTGATTGACACAAATGAGTCAGCTTCCCTCAAATTCGAAGAGATTTGTAAATTTCCTACATGAACAACTTTTATTCCGCAGCCAGTCTGGACTATCTGCAACAACTTGGAAAATCTAGCTTTTTGTTGTCTTGTTTAGACAAGGTTACAATAGTTAATCACATCTTGTGATCAGATATGAGGATTTAGGAAAATTCGCAGACTTCTGCATGTTCATTTCCTTATGTTGAATTTTTATTGAAGAGACATCTGGATACCATGCTCACATGATTTCTGCAAATCATTCATCTTGAGAGCCTGCTGTTTAACTGTCAACTGACAGGACAAAAATGCAAGTATTCAGAATGAACCAGAGTCATGTTTGAAGAAGCAGAAGTTGCCCCATTTGGATGCCACATCTGTATCAAACATTTCCGATCCTTCGATTAGTAAAGGTTCCTTCAGTTCTTCTAGCTTGTCTCACTGCCTCTTCTACTTGTTGTTATCTGATAGCAGTTCATGCTTATAATCCTGAGTATATATTTATCTTTAACTTGGTTAGCGAATTCAACTTCTTTGTGAATTCTAAAAGAGAAAATGTGGATACAACCATGAGGCATATTAATTTTATCAAAGTTGGACTCTCTTCCCTATAAATATCCACACACATAGCACATAGAGGCAAACATGCAAAAATTTGAAAAAATTTTCTTTTTCTCTATCTATTTGGACATCATTCGAGCATTCAATCTAAGTGTAGAGACACAAAAAAATGGAAGAAAATCTCAAATCGAATTCCACATGCTGTTGACTCAAAATCACCTTTGGGAGCCCATTTTTTAACCAAAATGAGGTGTTGAAACAAGCTGTCATTTTTTGCTGTGTAGGGAGGATTACATAATTACTAGATTATGCTAATTGGATTATTCAAAGTCTGGTTCACCAAAGAAAGGCCTTGTAGTTTTATGGACTGGTCAAAACACGGGGCTTTTCTCTGGTTGAAATTCATGGGCAAAAACCATGGAATTCCCTTGTAGTGGGTTACTCCTCATTGTATGGGGACTATGTAATAGTTAATAGAAATTAGAACTGGTCTTCCTGTGGTTATTTTCGAATTGCTATTATTGCATGGAATTGTATCTGTGGTCCTCCTCCTTTGTTTTCCTTACATGTATGTCAAATGCTTGGGAGTTTTAAAGATTGTCGAGTTCACAAAAAAAGTTGTTTGTGTTTTGTACGTCTCTGTCTCTCAGCATACTTATAAGGGGAGACTTCAAAAGACTTTTAACACTTAATTATTCAAATGAAACCCTGCTAAGAATTTGTTATAAGGGTGGGAAAATGGAGGAAAAGAGGGAGAGGGAAGCTTGGAGGGTGATCTACCTCTTTATTCAGTGGAAAACCAGTTGATGAATATAAGCAGAAAAAAATTGACTTGATGAAATAGCTGGTTTTTGACATATTGTTGCTTCCAAACTCTCAGAGGATATCTCTTCACCATTTCTTTCCCTTCTGTTCCTTCTTTCATTCCTTTCCCAAACAAAACAAACTTATAACAAATTCTTAAGCTCTTAATTAGGTTAATCACACTGTCCTAACCGACCAAATTGCACCACAAAGGTTGTAGAAATTTTCCTTTTGTAGATTTTCGTCCAGATCTCTCAAATTTGATGATCTGTTTACTGTATTCCAGGAAAGACTCAAAGTCCTCTCTCGACAAAAGCTGCAACTCGTGTTGTCCCTGCACATCGGAGGTTGTTTCTTCTGTCTGTTGTCTGGAGCATAAATATTCTTAAATCAAAAAGCAATTTATTCAGAATGTTTCCCGTCTATCAGGGCCAGAGTAAGGGGAGCACTTCTGCGAAACTCTGAAGATGACTTGCCAAAGTGAGTAAAGGTAGCTTCAAATTTGATCATTCTTGCTCAGCAGTTCGAAGATTTAGGAGTAGGAGTAGGCTCGACAGTACACCGAGGATTGTACAATGTTTTTCCATTGATTCAAATGTCAATTTCTGCTGTCTAGTGTATCATCTCTTTGTTTTTGCATCGGGTAAATTGTGGATAACACTCAACTGGTTCCACAAATCTGATATTTTCAGTGTGCCAAACATTGTTGTTCCTGTGAACCATCATAATAAATTCTCTGTTCATATCACCCATACAAATCTTCAAGAATCTGCATTTGTGGATGACATTGTTCCCCGTGAAATCCCATTAGTTGTCGTGTGTAAGTTGACTGTTTTTGCAACTTCCTTGTGCTGTCACGGTGAAGAACTGTGGTGCACCACTATTAGCTTACCAGGTCATGGGATTAACCTGAGGGAGTTGAGTAATACAAAAATACTTGTGTAAGAAGAATCATGTGCGGAAACTCCATTGATTCTGCTCATCGTTGGCATTCAGTTCTGCAACTTTATAGTCTGAAACACACCTCTTTACAATGTGGAAGAAAACAGAACTTATATTCTGTCTACGAAGCAGTGGGAAGCAAAAGGCAAAAAGAAATATCTGGGAGGGAACTCCATTTTACGTTGCTTCAAGCAAGGGCACCTCTGAAACTGCTCTGAGAGCATCTAATCCTAAGAATTACATAAGAGATGAACCTGTAGACCAAAATATAGCAAACCATTATCAGCACATTCCTCCACCTGCTCTCCTCTCCGTATCCTTCCTCCCGGAGCACATCCTCTCCAGTCACCATGCACGACCCAAACATGTATTGCAGGCACTTACCAGACCCTGAGAATTCATTTATGAGAAACCCCTCAAATGGGTACTTGAACAAGGAGATGTAGTGCATGAAGATCCAGTAACTCGGGATCTCCTGCTTCGATATGAAGTAGCCAGAGAAGAGGAAGAACGAGCCCATCACCCCCGAGATCACAGAGTTGCCAACGATGAAATTCGGGACGAGGGCACTGAAGCAGACCACGACAGAGTTTGCGGTGTAGAGGATGAGCCAGATGAGGAGCAGGAAGTGGAAGAAAGCCATGAAGTTGTGGTTTAGGCCTACAAGCCAATACAACGGAACAGCAAAGAGAACTGCGAGGATGAGCAGGAAGGGCAAGTAGACAAGCCCATTTGCTATTGCATAAGAGGATACTCTGTAGCTCCCACAAGAGGTCTCCTTCATCAGGATCTCTCTCTCCTGCAGGAAGATTGGGAGTGCCTCGATCGAGCTCGTGAGGAGGAATGTGAGAATGAAAGCAAACAACCCGACCCTCTCTTGCGCTCCAAGGAGGTTTTCCTTCAGCTGACAGAAGATCGAGCCAAGTACAAGCCCCGAAACCAGTACTTGGACTGTCCGACATGCGAACAGCTCCTTAGTCCGGAATATGTTCTTGGAGAATCTGTGTGCCAGGATCAATGTCTCTCGCAACATTGAGTTGGCAAAACCACAGTAGAGATCGTTATCGTCATCCCTGTCATGATCGATTCCAATATCTATAGTACCCTCATCGACCACCTTCGACTGTTGAAACAGCTGCTGGAGGGTGAACTTCCCGCTTCGGCTCTCGCCTTCTTGCTTCAAGGGAGCTTGAGGGACCAACTCGATCTGGGCTTCGTCTGAGGATCGAGACTGCTCCTGCTCGATGGTTTCTATTGATTCGATCGCAAACTCCACGACGTTGACATGAGGAGGAATCTGCAGTCCCATCGAGGTTAAGTGAAGCGCGAGCTGGTTGTTCGAGCCCTGGTGAAGGACCTGGCCATGAGCCATAAGCAGGATGGAGTTGAACAGCTTCACTATCCGAAAACCAGGCTGGTGGATGCTCAAGATCACGGTCCGTCCCTTCGTCTCGGCCATCTCCTTGAGCATTCCGATGATCTGGAGGGCTGAGTTGCTGTCGAGCCCCGAGGTCGGTTCGTCGAGGATCAGGACCCTTGGATCGTGAACAACATCGACCCCGATCGAGACCCGCCTCCTCTCACCGCCTGACACCCCACGGATCCTACAGTCGTCCCCAACTCGGGTCCCTCTCACATGGCTCAACCCGAGCTCCTCGATCAGTGACTTGACCCGCAAGGCAAGTTTTGGCGCTGGGACCCTCAGCCTCAGCTTGGCACTGAACATTAAGGTCTCCTCCACTGTGAGGAGAGGGAAGAGAGTGTCTTTCTGGGCAACATACCCTGTGATCTTCCTGAAATGGGACTTGTCTACCGGCTTCTGGTTCACAAAGATGGAGCCACCGCTCGGCCTCAATTTCCCAGCCAGGATCTCGAGCAGCGACGACTTCCCTGCCCCGCTCGGGCCCACTATCGCGAGGATCTCCCACGGCTTTGCCCGGCAGCTCACATCCTTGAGCACGTCCCGGGCTTTCCCTGCCCGCTTTGCACCATCACTGGCTTCTGTCGTAATGCCGTGGTCTCTCCTGTTCGGGTTTCTGATCTTGTAGTTGATCCCAATGGCTTCAATCTCACAGCCCCGCTTCTCCATTTCTAAGGCCAAAAAGCTTTTAAGTTCCTTCCACTGGGAGATCAAAATCAAATACAAACACTTTCAGGAGCTCCACTTGCTCTATTCTTTTAGAAATGCATTGTTCTTGGCATTAAGCAGCAGAACAAGAGCTGTAAATTACAGAGTAGAACAAGTTTACGCAGAGAGAGAGGGAGAGGGAGAGGGAGAGGGAGAGAATAAAGGACAAGAGATGGTGAAGAGAATAGGCAGAAGGAAAGGGTTTGGTTTCTGTAGGATTTGTTTGTTGGTGGTACAGAAAGAGGGGTTCACGTGCATGAACTTCTTTCATGAAACCCGCCAATAGTTCACATGTCCATTGTAAAAGTCTATGCATGCAATCTCCTTTGGCCCTTAACTCTCGGTATTACTCTTTGTATTATGTTAAGGAACAAGTAGTGCTTAGAGGAAGGAATCATCTCAGTCAATAATGCAACAGAAGCAAAGGCATCTAACCTATGTATCTTGTTACTCGGATCGGCTCCCCGGTGATCAATTTCTCGAATGCCCGCCTGCCTCGGGATTCGGTTTCGAGTAAATGCAGATTTTTTTCGAATGGTTAGAAGAGCATCAGGGTTTCTGGCTAGAGAGCTGAACTGAACTGCGATCCATCACGTGAAAAATGGACAGCCTGTTGTTCCATGGCGTTGCATGCTCTCATTCTCCAGCTTCCTGTTGAAAAAAATAGTAATATTATTCTCGATCTACGATTAAAGGGTCTCCACTTCGATTCCCGTTAGTGAAACTCTCGGGCGGACCTTAATTATTGGTAGAACCTTCATTTTCACCTTGGACAAAGGACTCGATTGCCCAAGTTTCTTTCAGCATCTGAGCTAGCATATGATAACAGCCCGGTGAGTTCTGATCAATCAATTTGAGTCGGGTCAGCTTACTTTAGAGTAGGATTCTCGCGATCACGAATTTTTTTCGTTCACAACGTATACTTCTTGTACGTAAAACCTTCTTTGAGCAGGAAAGGTTTCGAATCGTCCGAAAGAATCGTGTTGGTAATATTGCTCTTAAAATAAGGGAAACAATGAGTGCTCATTTGCAAGGGATGTTTAATCATTTGGAAACCTATTATATGTTTGTGTCCTCTTACATTTCAAGCAACTAAGTTCAGAAGGGAACGAATGAAGTGGACCCAGGAACATGTGGCCGAGAATTCACATGGAAAAAAAACCATATACTAAGCTGAAAAGAATTTTTTTTTTTTTAAATCATAACTCAAGCCGAAGAAAATGAAAAGAATGTAAAAAAAATATTCGATTCTCATCGGTGATTAGACAAGACTCAATATCTCAACCGGACATGCTCTACTTCTCAATATAATTCTGTCCTTCAAAGTGTAGCGGTTTCCATCGCGTGGGTCACGATTGGAGGCAACGGGCGCTTGGCAGCCGCATAACTTCATTCGCCGTGGCAGCCTCGCAGCGCTGCCTGCCCTTCAACAACGATCGAGAAAAGGAAATTTGTCGTAGTTCTCGAGCCATGAAATAGCTAGTCCGATCGAAATCGTTCTAGCTCTTGTAAAGGTGGAGTAACACTACCCACATACATAAATGTGATTCTGCTTGCTCCTGTACCATTCAGGTGGCTCTTTGGGATGTAAAGCTCCTAAATTCGAAAAAATTCTTATCATATTATATGTAATTAACTTAATTTTTTCCTTATTTTTGTTAGAATATTATATTTCGTCTCATGAATTTATCGTACTATTTTTTTAAATGAAATTTTACCCCTGGATGGTTTGCTGAAGGAGAAGGGCTTTTATTCCTCATCTTTGCCTTTTATTTTGGCTTTGTGTTCCTCAATTATGAAAGAAAACATACGTGGTTGGATCACGACAGATGCTGACTCCTTGTACTATATTAGACTTATAATTGTGATGCATTTGCTAGTTATTCAGCAGTAATAACGAGGTCACAGGATCGTCACAATTACTGTTTTTCTTTTCATCCAGTAAAAAAAAAAAAGAAAGAAAAAATATGGTGTCTCTTTCCCACCTTAAATACCACAGATGCAACCCGACAATACCCACAAGAACCACATCATTTGATTAACTTGCAATTCGATAAAATTTCTTCATAAACAAGATCTTACACTCGAGTCTAATAAATAGAGAAAGTTCACAATCGAAAATTTTTTTTCGTACAATAATCAATTGACCTGTCTCAAATCTGAATCAGTAGGATAAAGCCCCGAGAAATTCTAACATTACATTACATGAATGGTTGGAGGGTGGGCAGTGACAGTGAAATCATACCAAGACAGTAAACTGCTGGTAGGGGAGTGAATCTTTTTTGTGGATGAGATTGAAAGAGGAACCATCACCAATGATTAAACCCCACCTTTTTCCTTCTTCGTACAGATTTTAATTAAATTCGTGGCTTAGCTAATTTCGACAAGTCATTGTCTTGATATGAAAATCCAATAATATATGTTGTAAGCAAGCCCGTGAACTCTCCTGTTTGCACAGGACCCCACAAATTCAAGCAAATGTTCGCGAAAATTGCCGCTTAGATCTTAATTTTATAAATTTGATTTCTGATAATTGTAAAAATTTAATGCGCGTCAAAATGTGAGAAAAACTTATGCAATAAACTCGTTATATATTATATATCAAATATTTACTCGCGAATCTCCCGGCCAAGGTTAGGAGCGCACCGCAGCTTCGGGAAAACAAAGTATCTTGCCACCTTGACACAACTTGAACAGTGCTCACCCGTGAACGCTAATCTGTCCCTCCCCCTCTGCCTCTTTCCCTGTGCCCAATAATATTGTCCATTTTTGTTTTAATATTCAAAAGTTTAATTTTATCTTAAACAAATTTGAATTCAAGCTATATCGTCCTCGAAGAGGTAAAACACTCTCAGGGATTTGATGTGTTCCAAAAGATTCTGAGTTCGATTCGTACTTCTTGTTCCTCTTTATTCCGTTCGTCATCCAATTCAATTCTAAATTTATGAGTCTCATGTACAATAGAGAAGAACCCCAGTTATGATTTTTTTTTTTCAATTTATAGAATTGGAACAAAAGAATCTACTCAAGGTGAAGATAAGTTAAACTACCAAGTTTTATATGATAAAGAAAGTTCGATGAAGTGGTGTTGCTATTGATTTAGAATCAAGAGATTCTAAAGTTAGTTCTTATTCGTGTACTTTTTTATTTCTTTTTTTCCTCCACACCCTTATTATAATTGGGAAAAAAAGTTCTAATTATGAATTTTTTTATCGACAGAATTGGAATACAATACTTTACTTAAGGGTTTGTTTGGATTGAAGGTAATATAGGGATTGGGATGACATTTGTTTGGCTTTACCAAAAAAAAAAAGGGTTATAGAGGATTTTAAGTATAACACTTGTTATGGAAGATTGTCTTAGCCCCCACTTTATAATCCTTCTCAACCCTTAATCTAAACAAGCCCCAGCAGAGAAGATATCTTAAACCACTTCGATGTCGGTTGCCGACGAGAGGGTACGTGGAAAACATCGCTTCGATGACGAAAATGTCAAGGAGGTTCTCATGACAATCAATTTGTTTTACTTCCTGAAGAAATCCTCAAACACCACATCAGTCCCAACATCGTATCGTCGGTTGAGTAGATATTAGTTCACTGTGTAATGCACAATGAGTTTGTTATGTAAATCACAGTTCAAATCTTGACACATGTAAAGTCAACCCTAAAAAACTGTGAAAATATTACTCGTATCGAGATATGAAAGGCTTGCCTACATGATTCTTGCAGATGCATGGAGTTGGGTTCTTGTCTCAACTTCTTCTCCGAGACTAGAAATACCTTCTTGGAAAGGACCTATTCACATATTGGTTGCGTAAAGAGCAGATTTTTTAAATATATGTATATATGTAAAGTCCCGTAATTTTAAGAGCATCAACGTTTACACTTCTGGATGATAAATCTATGGCATTACATATAATATTAAAGCCAACTCCAACCACAACCATGGAGGTTTGTGGGTGGTTTATGATAAGCTAACCACAAGTCGAAACCGGAACAGTCTGGACCCCTCTAGACGGCTAGGCGTTCATCAAACTCGACCCAAGAGCCTAGAAAGGAAGAAGTTAGGGCTTTGGAGGGAATTTGTCACGCTCTAACCCCATCTTCATGTTAGTTGTATGTGTAAGATCAAGTTATCTCGATTGTACTAATAGCTAACAAGGGTACTAGAAGTCTTAGTCTCACCGGTGAAATCGAACTTATTAAGATCTTTAGACTATAAAGTGAGAGCAGTACCAACTGTACCGATCTCTCATTCTCGGATCTTTTGTTTAATTAAATGTATTACATTTGTGAACTGGGCATTAGCTTGCAGGGACACGGATTCCAAAGACAATTGAGAAGCAAACAAATGTTCCGAGTGGTTGGTTGGTCACACGGTTTTGAATTATATAATTAAATGATATAAGCAGACTCACAGACAGACCATTTAATCATGAATTCCAATTCCAATTCCAATTCCAATTCCAATTCCTTTACTTATGAAGAAAAATTCCAAGCCCTTTTCCTATAAACCAAACGAAAATAGGTGCTTTCACGATTCCATACTCAGGAACCATTCAACACTACTGTCTATATTTCTAATATATTAAAAAAGAGTTACAACCCCTTACCAGCCTCCACGCCATCGTCTTTCACTCTTACTTCCTGTGAAATATTCTTTTTTCATTCTTTAAACATTTTCTGTGCAGAGGAGTCTATACAACAAGGGATGGCAAAATTGACCGGCCCCGACCCGTGATGGGGAAGCTAAAAATCCCACCCATTGCGGAGTGGGACAAGTATGGGTCTATCATCGGACCCGCCCCGCTCCGCCACCACCCATCCCGACAATATTATATAACTCAATTACATATTTTTAAATTAAATTGTATTTAATTTATAAATATTTTATCTTAGCAGATCGAATAATAATCACTCTATTTAATTAAAATTATGTAAATTCTAAATATTATTACAAATATATAAATTTATACTATATTTTATTTTTATATTTTATTTAATATTAAACTATTTTTGTTTAATCAGGTCGACCCGTCCTGAGTGCGGGACTGGCCTGGGTTTTCAAAAGCCCGCCCCTCCCGACTCACAGCCATCTCTACACACAACCCTCCACTCACCATCCTTCCTTTTGTCTGTCTTTCTTATTCTTTAATTTTCCTTCCATTTTCACTTTCTACAGTTTTCTGCCTTCAAAATATACAGTAAGTCTAACATCGCTTTATTTAGTGTTACTATTTTTATATTCACAACATAACGTGCAGTTATGTTAGAAATGTATCTGCTCTTCACATCATTATATATTCTTTTCGTCATCATTTTATTTTAATAAATCATAAATATTTGCATTCTTAATAATTTACATATTCGTTCAAAGTGCCGGCTTTACACTAGTATAGGAAAGATAGGAGGGATCCTCAAGTATATTTATTTTCAACATAAATTTTAAAGAAACATTAATTATTATTTTTTTTATTTTTTTTTTTTCAGATCTGATGTTGGTCAACAAGTGTATAGATAGATAAATAGAGAGGAAAGGATGTAGTTTGGAGCTATTCCTGGTTGTTTATCTTCTTGTATGAAAAATGTCTCTAATTAATTGCTATCTACAAGAGTTGTTTAGGAAACAGAGACATGATTTTAATTTTTTTTTTTGATAAGTATATTTCCAAATTTATAATTCATATTATTGTGAATTTTTTTTCACTTATGAAACTCGAACCTAAAATATGATCTATGGAAAAAAAATCAAGTTACCTTAATCGATATATGTGGGTGTATGTGCATGTACATATATATACACACACATTTGTATATGTATATATGGACAAAGAGTACAGCTATGGTACTGTGCCAGTCATCTTTATTCGATTATGCTTGGATTGGATTCGACTGGATTCACGCGATCATCTCTGCATGAGCCCAAATAGAAATAAAATAAATAAATAAATAAATAAAAATAAGTTGAGGTCAGTAAGTAAAGTCCTATAAAAATATCTTGTGTAATATATTTCTACATATTATATTTAATACATACTAGCTCTACACACATATATATATCACTGTCTATTTTATATATACAGATGAATGAAACAACTGACTCAAGGTCAAAGTATTCAAATTTCACTTAACTAATTTCCACGGTACTATACACTTGCCATGGCTAATTCCAAGGAGATTCGAACCTGGGATATGCAAGAAACATGTATTCCTAGCCAGTAATCCGAATCCCATGTGTTTCTTCTGCACAAAACATGGGAAGCTGGCAGAGTTTGCGGAGATCTGCACTACATATTCAGTATCACAGCCTTCTGGGTTCATCAGGACCTACAAGAACTTTGCATTGTCTTCATCGTAGGCTCGACAAGATCACTGGTTTGGAGATTCAGGGCTGTGTTTATCTTGGGCTTTGTTCATATAAAAAACGTTACAATGCCAGGACTTCATTCGAGTTTTACCTCGGGACTCATTAATGGTGTCCGTTAGAGATGCAGAGCAAAATATGCCTTCTCTCTTGAGTTTGCCATAAAAGATTGTTGTCATTCCAGAGCTCAGGTTCAGGCTGACCAGCTTTCGTAAGTTTCTCAGGTAAGTTGTGGAGGTCGAGAGCTTGGTCATTCCCGGGCTGAGGATTGGAATGCATCAGGGTCGGTCATCTGTAGATTCCTTCCTCAGCCACAGGTAGTCGTTCACTGTGGACCGACTACCAGAGAAGACTTTCTGTAGCTGAGGAAGGGAGCTATTTGCTCAGGTTTTATGAAGTTAGCCTGCAGAGTAACACAACATCAGAAGACTTTGTTCCGTTTTTCTGGTGTTATCTTATTAGTTTATGTCATTCTCTGCTGTACACAACACATGCACACACATCAGAGGACGGTTTCACGTTCATTCTTCCCATTATTGTTCTTTTGCTTCAAGTGATCCGCAGACTCGGTTTTAGTAGTTCTGTTGATTCGATACCCCATCCCCTTCACTGATGATAGTTTCTAATTTGCCTTTGGAACTCGTCCTCGTATTCTCAGATCAGAGGCAAGGCAACCCCTCCGTTGCTGGAACCATGGGATGAAGAGATTGACACATGGATCCTGACGATGGACCAAAAGACAGAACACACATTTCTTTGGAGTTTATATCCATTGAATACAGGGCAGCAGCTCTTTCTTGGAAACTGACTGCTAAGTAGACTCGGAAGTCTCTTTTCACCATTTCCAGAAGACATTGGAACCGCACTTGTACTTGTCCCTTCCTTCACATTCCAGGTCCAAATCATCAGAGATGAATGGCACTTTCTGCATTTAAGAAGATCCACAGGAATCTCAGCGTTAGAGAACCGAGAAGGCACAACTGCTACCGCTGCATTTCATTTTATTTCACCGTTCATGCCCCTCAAGAACAGAAGATTGAGATTTCAGGTTGCCCCTCAAGAACAGAAGATTGAGATTTCAGGTTAGAACCTTTTGCTTGGCGAGATCCTGACAGCCTGTGAAGTTCTCGGGGAACTTGCAGGTTCCGAACTCGACAGTGTAGGCCCTTGCAAAGTTCACCCCGCTTGTAGCCAGCCTCTTCTTGTCATTCAATTCCTTATAACCCAAAGAAAACAAATCCTCACAGCATTAGAATCGGGTAAACAGAACTCGCTAATTGTAAGAACACGAGAGCAACTGACAATCCAGTCTCTTCGGTGGGGCCAGAAACACGAATCTCATCTACCCAGAAAAGGACAAAAAAGATTGATTAAATTGGACTAAGTTTCTCATATCAGCGATAGAGTTGCTGAAAAACCCTGCATTCATTATAAAAGACCAGCCAAAAGAAAAAGTGAGAGAGACCTTGTTGGCCTTGCTCTTCTCGAGGTACTCCTCAATAACGCCAGCATTTGCAGAGGGTGCAGAGGCAGCAACAGTGAAAACAGTGGCGGCCAAGTACCCAAGAGCAGCCCTCCCGCCTTCAGTCCCAGAGGTCTCCTCAGACCGCTGGGCTCTGATCACCGGCAGCTTCAGGCTGTTTGATGCCCCCAACTGGACCGAGCTGACCCTCGAAACAAGATCAGACGATCCCCACCCTGAGATAGAGTACTTGCAGGCCAAGACACTTGAAGAGAGTATTCAATTGAAATACGAAGTTTGAAGAGAGTATTCAATTGAATTAGAGATATCTGATAAAGTTTATGTTAGTGGGGATGGTGATGTGGAAGGACAAGGTTTGTGGTGGGAGTGGATGAGGTGAGATTGCCTCATTGCTCCATTGGCAAAAACTGAACAATCTTTTCTTCAGTTCAATGCTCTGTGGTTATTGTGGAGGGCTTGAGCTATGGCCCCACCGATGTTTGTGACTCATACATCGCCCCTGTAAAATTACTCGGTTCAAAAAGAAAATCAAATTGGTCTTGTAAGAGAGAAGAATAATTGAACAATCTGTCAATTTAAGGTCTCTTGCCTTGGATGAAACCTGCAAGTCTTCTTTTATCAGCCATACTTTACACAGTACCTTTTCCCCGGAATTTACATAAATCTTTTCAGAAACCAATGCGGAAAGCATAATCGGAGAGCTCCAAATGTTGAGCTTAAATCTATTTACTCATTCAGCTCAACCATAGAAGTGTGCAAGAACCCTAATCCAGCAATAAATTTTCATACTGAACTGTGAATCTGCTGTCAATTTGCATTAGATAAGATAATCATCATCAGTATATACAACGATTATGAGTTCACAGAGACATGTAAAAGAATCCATCAAGGCCTACAAAAAGAGGGACGAAGAAATTTTGAGGGGCTGAAGAAATGAACCTAAATATCGAAGAACATAGAGAAAAAAATGAGACTTAAGAACAACAAAGACGAAGATGTTGTGTAAGTACTCAATGCACTCTGACTATGACTGGACTACTTCACGAGACCACAGTTTTTTAATGGCAAGAGTCCTCCCCAGGCTATCTTTTTGCAGACTTATGGTCATCTCAACTGTGACAATCTTTTCCGTTTACGGTTCCTCCTAACAACATCTTTTGTGCCTTTCTCAGATGAAAATCTAGATGAAGGCACACCAAGAGATGTTCTTATTCCTTTGGAAGCCCATTGCACCGGCAGATTATTCACTATGTTACTGATGTCTGAGGAGCCATTCAGCTCCACGAGCTTCTGAATTTGATCAAGCATCTGATGAGTCCAGGCCACAGCCAGATCAAGGGTGATTGAATCATCCATTGGTCTCCTCCACAAGTCTAACAACCTTTCCCTAAATGACTGTAGAGACATGGAAGGTTGACATCCTCCAGAACTCTGGCACATCATGTTGACCTTGATCACATGCTTGCAGAGGTTCCCCTGAAGAGACCAAGCACAGTCACAGAATGCAAACTCAGACCCAGGATTCCACACGAGATATGCCTTAGTGGCATCATCTTGGCTAGAAACCTTTGCAAAGAGCCGAGCTTTCTCATCAAATGCAACAGAAGAATCGGGGATTTGAAAAGCACGGTGCCAGGAAGTAGAAGCAATGTATTCCTCCTTCACATTTTGAAATGAATCGCTCTCATCTGCATATCTAGCAAGCCAATAACTTGAATGGAGCTCCGTCATAAGTCTATGAACTAACCAGTCAACTCTCCGGAGTGCACCCAGATGTGAATCATCGAATAGTGCAGTTTTGAGCTTCAAGTGATAGGCTTCTATTGCACCAGATGCTTCCTGGCTCGCGAGTGGAAGAGACTTCATTGCAGAAAGCCACATATCTGTCAAACAGCAGAAATCTTGTTAAATCAAGCTTGATATGAACACGCTATTCATGCAAAGTTACTAACATCTCAAAAGCTAAACTTTTCAAGAAAGCCAGTCAATTATCATTGTGTCATATCCCAAACGATACCTTTGCTGGACCCATTTCTATCTGTACTTTTTCATACCAGTTGTGTTCATGTTTGTTTCAGACACTACGTACACAGTGCAGAAAAACATGCATGATGTACATTATCTGCGCAGTGACCTATCAGCTTAAGCTATAGGAGAGCCAATCACTTAAACTAGTACGAAGGGAAAAAATTTGCTTTGGGTCTTCACTAGGGGTGTAAACAAGCCGAGTGAGCCCGAATCTACCATGTTCAAGTTTGGCTCGTTCAACAATTTGCGAACTCAGGCCAGAACTTGAGCTTGGGCGGGCCTAAGATTTCAAGTTTGGGCTTGGCTCGTTATGATAAACAAAGGCTCACTGAGCCTAAACGAGCCAAGCCGAGAAGGAGTGTGTAGGGTGGGTGCCAGGCAGGTCTATCAATTACCAAAGGTAAAGAGGAGAGGAAGAAAACATATTAAGAATTAGTAATTCGTAAGTGGGTGAAAAAGAAGAAGAAAAAAGGGATCTGAGTAAAGTAAAACACTTAAAATTTTTTTTTTAGTTTTCAAAAATAATAATAATAACAACAAAAATTATGATATAAAAGTTTTATTTAGGCTGGCTAGGTTCGCAAGTAGAATATTACGGGGCTCGGCTCGGCTCGGCTCGTTTAATTGGCGAGCTCGAGCTGAGCCAAGCTCATTTGAGTGATCTAAATTCAAGCTTTCATCAAACCGAGTCCGAACCATTCGCGAATCATCTCATCTCATTTACACCCCTAGTCTTCACAACTTCCTGTTAATTTTGATGCCCTTTTTCAGTTTTCTATCATTACAGATTCTATATATGCCTGAATTTTATTATAACTCATTCCAAAAATATAAGTGCAAAAGATAAATCAAGTGTGAGTGCCCAAATAAATGGAGGGAACACGAAGCCTACCCATCTTTGGAACCCAAAAGGCTCTGAAATACTCAACAAAGGCAGTCTGATCGACAAAATCCTCCAGTAACTCTTCCATGGCAACAGAAGAATCAACTCCGTCCCAAATGCTGTAGACTACTTCTCCCAGTCGTTTGAAAATTTCTCGCCGAATTTCAGGGTTGTTGCATTTCTTGATAACATTCCTCAGCCATGTCCTTCGTATTCGCCAGAGAGAGAACATTACTGGACATCCAAACACATCCCTGAAATAAATAAATAAACAAATAAATCAATCAATTCCAGCATGCAAAACGAAATAATATCCATAAAATGAGTCCTCAATTGTTGTCTTCATTCATTTTTCCAAAAGGAGACATAATATTGACTAAATAAAACCCGTGCCTTATGGGATCAATATCTGCAGCTGCATCATCTAATATAAAACCATTGACCTTCCATCCAGGTTCGATACTTCGGACCCGATCAAGTAGTGCCTTCATCCACTTGGTCATATCTGTCTTTGAAAAGCTACGAGTAATTACCCATGCAACAGGAAGTGCATGCTGTCTGGAGTCAAACACGAGTAGCGTGCACAATGGATACTGCAATTGAAAAAGATCATTAATCTCCTGTTGACAAGGGACTCCTCACAGAAGGAACTAGCAACACCTAGCAGGCACATGGATATTGGTCAATTCCAGCTTCTTCAAGACGCTTGTTTGAGTTCGCATTACATAAGACATGGGTGAGCTGAAACTGAGTTTTGATGTTGCATCTCGACACACTTTTTTCTCATAAATAGTGACAAGACTTACCTTAAGTCTCTTAATGCCAAATGTCGAATCCACAGCAATAAGGCTCCGATGCCCAAATCGAATCATTTGATGCAACTGCCATTCTGTTTGGATTCCGAGGATAAAAGCATCTGTTTCTGAAGAATCCTGGTAGAAGAAAATAGACTTCTTATGGCCTTCAACCCACATCCGGATGCTTGCTTGATCATCCAGAGCCAACTCATGTGTTGATCTCTTGATTATCATCCCCAGCTTGTGGACATCCTGGGAAGCGAGAACCATGACCTTTTCATCAAGCCCACAGTAGCGCTGAATACCTTCAATATGCTTCTCCAGTACATTTTCCTCGGGAATTCCAAGATATATCATAGACATTGTTTGTTGTTTGATCTTGCTACAGAGGTAAGGCATCTTCTTGGCACCAGGCCCAATAGCATCTCTATCAAGAGGGCCATGGCAGATGAAGCCTGCCCGGTTCACATGGCGCCTTTCTATGTATTTAATGAGGGCAACAGTGGGTCGGGCATAGAGTCGCGTAACTTCAAAACGACACGTACACCCTCGCATAGATTGAGGCCTCGCTGCTCGATTCCGAGTGTTTAATCGGTATTTTCTACTGGGTAATACACCACCACCTTCTCCATAGTCTTCAGGACCAAAAGAGCACCAATACCTTCAAATTTCAGATGAATATAATGTCAATCAATTTAGTGTAACATGCTGATTCTTAATTATCTATTATATGAAAGATCTTGAGGGCCGGCTAGCTTGACAATTGATAAACGTAGAGAGGACAAGAGGGAGTTCAATCCAGTAGCAAGATACAGTTTTTACACTTACAGCTTCTGTTCCAAATACTCATCCTCCTTGTACTCTTTCAGGCTCCCAAGAGACCTTTTTTTACCCTTCTCAATGTGGAACCTCGTTGGAGACTCAACATTTGCACATTCTCCAATTATAAAATCATCGACTCTTGCGAAAGGAATAAGCGCTACAACATCGTGGCGTTCAGTGGCCACATACCCAGTCCACTTCAAATCTGCTGAGGAGAAAACTTCCTCTTGCGGATTTTGCACTGGAAGTTCACTTATGGATTCCACAACATCCATCAGCTCAGCACCAGGTGCATCCATAACCTACAAACTGCAAAAGTCAGTCCCATAGAAAATCAACTAATAATCCAATATCTTGCTCTTCCATTTTGTTCTTTTTTTTTTCAATCAAACTATTTTGCACATTTCAGTTGAGAACATAAATTCTGAGCAAGCCATGAACCCATTTCGTAATTTGATATATCTAGTTAGCTCATTGCTTTGTCAAAGACGAAAACCTCAAACTACCCAACTTCCCTTGGCGTCAACAGTAATCACAAAAATATACGAAACAACTAGTTCCGATTCAACTGAGAACCCGAAACAAAGCAGTGAAAGTAAAAAGTTCAATCTTTACACATAGCCCACCAAATATCCATTCAGAACTCATTCAGAGAGAGACAGGGGAAGGCTGAACGCTTGCCATGCCACTTGTATCATGAGCCACAGATAGCTCTCTGGCTACAAGAGACGAAAAGGGAAATGGAAGAATTGAAACAGAAAATCTAGTTGGAAAAAAAAAAGAGTACCTTTCTGCTAATCCTTGCAACCAGTCAGCTAAGCTTCATACGGGGGGAGAGAGAGAGAGAGAGAGAGAGATTTGCAGGAAATCTTTTTGCGATTTTGAGATTTCAGTAGGGGAAGGGTTTCAAACAACAGCTCCCCCCTGAGAGAAGACGATCCTTTTAGTGACGATTTTCCTTTGTCTTGTGACTTGTCCCCTAATGCCGTGAAACGACTGCGTTTTGCTCGCATCAGCTTTAAATTTATTTATAGAGTCAACATTCACTTTGGTCCCTCAATTTGTACCTGATCAGCACTTTAGTCCCTAAACTTTTTTTGCCAACAATTAGGCTCAAATATCCATATTTTTGCCAACAAATCAGTCCGACCGTTAGTTTATCATTCGATATGTCACTTACGGGGTTAGATTTATACTTTTTTATTAGCAAAACATTAAAACGACATCGTTTTACTGAATAGAAAAATGTAATGACTGTTTTATCCTTAACTATTGATCATATTTCTAACGAATTGCCATTGGTTTAAAAACAAACTCGTTGAAAATATGATCAATAGTTAAGGATAAAACAGTCATTACATTTTTCTATTCAGCAAAACGATGTTGTTTTAATGTTTTGCTAATAAAAAAGTATAAATCTAACCCTGTAAATGACACATCGAACGGCAAACTAACGGTCGGACTGATTTGTTGGTAAAAACATGGATGTTTGAGTCTAATTGTTGGCAAAAAAATTTTAGGGACTAAAGTACTGGCCGGGTACAAATTGAGGGACCAAAGTGACTGTTTTCTCTTATTTATAAGCATATCAAATTTTAGAGGATCCATGAAAGGTACTACTAGTTTTGGAAAAGAGACTAACCCACCCGTGTGGATAATATAACTACTATATGAACACTAGCCATATATTTATTCCTTCCAGTGGCATACATAGTCACGTGATATGAAAAAATATTGATAATCTTATAATCACGTATAGGAATAGTCATCTCTATTAGTTTAAGAGAGAAGCGAGTAGTTCTGGTCTCTTTTTCTGCTTCCAAAACTATCATTAATCCTCTAACTTAGTTATATGATAGTTCTAGGCCTCCTATTGTCAATTTGTCATTTCAATTATTTCAAAATAATAACGTTTTTATTTTGAAAATGTGTATAGATCACCGAACAGCCACAATTATATGGTATTATTTATTAACGAGATGTTATTCTACAACTATATTTTAATATATTTCATCGTTTGAAGAGTTTTGGTTCGTGAGAATGGAGACAGTTCTGTTGATTTGTTTAATTTGCGAATAATAATATTTATATATTTCAATTACATTGGACGGTATTTACTGTGGATAACACAGTCATTCGCTAGTAATCATTCAAGCTAAGCTACTTTGCCTTACCTTTTTAACTTTTGGTCAAATTTCACTTTATTTCCTTTCTGTTTATTTCCCTGAAATGGTAAGCTCTGTAAAGGGTATCTAATCAAACAGGGAAAGCAAAAGGATTAAACATTGATGAGCATTACTCTTTACACATTGAAATACATGGATTAAGTGGGTTTCAAAGTATTTAAAGTGAGAATAATACGACCAATTCTCCACTCAAATCAATTTGCTGCTTGATAATATTAACCCAGTACGTGCTCTTGACAGCGGCCTTTCTTCGAAAATACGAGGCTCGATCTGCATTACTCCAACATCAAACAAGGAAGATGCAAATGACATCTAACTATTAAATTGTGATCTAAATCCCTTCTAAGGCAAATTGCCAATTTTTCAACATGCCATACTATATTCTAGAATGGCATTTTGCAATCACGACCATGCCTCTAGCATCAAAAGAGTTATCTGATCAGCTCATGCGGCCTTTGGAGGGAGCTTCAAGACAATCGGATCTGGAATATCAAGAAAGCTTTGTCAACAGCAATAATTTCAGAATGTACAACGGTTACATAATTGTCTGATCTATCATATGACACATCAAACAGCCTGAGGACTAAGTATAGATAATGTCAAAGAATCGAGTTGTCCTCCTTACCCCACCCTGTCAAGCCCCATTTGTCGGCGAGGTTGTACATCACGAGTTGATTCCAAGTTGTGCCGAATAAACTCTCCCCCGATGGCCACAGTCAGAGCCCACGAACAAAGAAGGATTGTGAAGGCTGTGAACCCAATGGCTGATCCCCGAACATCTAGAAAAAAAAGGCTCAGTCAGCCGATTGACCCGATATGCGTTAAAAAGCTGGAGATAGATACCATAAGGATTTAAACATATGTTGTAGCACTTGAAAAGTCAAATGGCTTGTCTGCTAAAATGAGTGTCAAGGAAATGCAATGTAATAGCATAAAAACTGCACTCCACTTCATTCGGACTTTGCCAACCCGACTGTTAGTTTTACAGAATGTTAGGAGGATAAGGAAAGGATCTCGTGTGTAGTGTAGAACTATAGAGATATCTACAGTAGAAAGTTATGCATTGACTATACGATTGAAATGCATCATAAATGAAATTTGGCTCAAGGACCTTTCAACACAGACTATTTGGCATGTCTAGACAACGCATGAATAGATGGTAAAATAAGTGATGGCATTCATTGGAGACACAATTTGCTATCAGGAAATGGACGTTGCATCTTCAGCAATAGAATGAAAATCACAGTGTAAGAGGACCAAATTTGATAAGCTCCGGGATGTAATTAAAGGATCAGTCGGGACTGCAGGATATAAGCTCTAGCTGAGTCTCAGAGGCTAAAAGGGGTTTGGGGGGTGGAGAACTTTCACCAACTGTCAATTTGGAACTCACAGACATCCTACGGAGGGCCTATTGGAATAT
The DNA here is from genome assembly GCA_037672795.1 of Lagerstroemia speciosa. NCBI lineage: Eukaryota > Viridiplantae > Streptophyta > Magnoliopsida > Myrtales > Lythraceae > Lagerstroemia > Lagerstroemia speciosa. Next base: position 10,043,061 of record CM075299.1, on the reverse strand, counting down.
TGCATCATATTATCATGTTGTTTCTGAAAAACTGGTACTTAGTCAACAACACATATATGTCTGCGTTAACACCCCACAAACAATTCACAGGCTTGCAGCTAAAGCTTTGAATAAAGACAAAAGTAACAGGAACACTTTCAAGTTCCAGAGTTTCTCGTGACCTAAGGAAACCTACTAAAACATTACAGACAAGGCTTCTCTGTCATTTTCCAATGCACCATCAATGAAAAATAGGATTTTGGACATAGCCATCTCTCTCTGACCACAATACATTCCCACGAGTTCCAGAGCCCAAATGCCCAAGATCTCGTCTCAATCTTAGAAATCCTGTTGTACATGAATCCTTCTGAATATTTTACCTCCTTCATTTTTCTCGAGCAATTTTAATCTCACCACTATTCTGATCTGCGCCCTGGAGATTTCAAGAAACTTCTGTAACATTCTTCATAGCCTGAGATGCTTCATATCATAAGTGATGCGCCAGGATCCTGCTTAAAGACATGTACTCATGCTTACCTTGAAATGCAAAACGACACTAGCATGATGAGCATTTTGAATAGAAGCAGTGAAATCAGCAGTCCCAATTAGTAGTTCGCAGAGTCATTCTTCCATTGTCTCAGCCGCAAAAGAACACCTAAAGTTTATGTTTTTAAGTGATTCATCAACGTGGAATTTTTTTCTCCCTTATTAATGCACGAAAGGAGGAAAATAGCATCAAAATCTCATCTTTTGACGTGATGGGCGTCGGGAACACCATACAAGAAATTGGGGGACTCCGCCGCAACTTCCAATTTCCAGCTTATTTTTGCTTGCAACAGAATCACCTCACGAAAGCAGAACTTAAAGCATCGAGTGAATGAAACATCGCCTAAATATGCAGCAAATGCACTATCAGCTCCCGCGAGACCTAGCCTTGCACGAGATAGAAATGAACTGTCCTTACAGCGGCGGATCTGAGAGAAGGAGCGTCTATCGCGGAGAACCGGCCAGAAGTAGAAGCAGTTGACTGCCCAGAGCCACGGTTACATGTAGAACCTGGTGACGTACCTTACCGCGTCTTCCTGCGACAGCCCCAGTGAACCATCGACTGTGGGCCATACCGGACCCACTGAAGCAATGGAGCTAGGATGCGGAAAAGGATTCCGACTTGGACAGTCAACAGGCGGCGATCGCCAGGCATCCATTGCCGTCGGTCGGTCTTCCATCGGCTCGTTCAGGCGGCCACAGGAGTCTCAGGCTTCGACGAGATAGCACTTTGTAACGAGGATTACTTGCAAATCTCTCCCAAAGTTATCACTTATTAACAAATTACACACCCGAGTTATTTTATTTGAGGTTTCCTCCCTAAACTATTTGAATTTGGGGGACAAGATTACCCAATGAACTTTGATATCGATTCACAGTAACAGCAAGGCTCAGGAATTACATATATGCTCAGTTTATGCAGTTTTCGTTTAAGCAATTGATGTAGACGCTAGCTAAAGAGCAGCCACGAGGAAGACAGTCGAAGACCGAATGTCAAATGTTTTAGTCGTAATTGGAATTTCAAAGGAAATATTCAAATTTTTGAGATGTGAAGATGTCAATCTTAGCTGGGAAAATACAACCTTTGAATATGCACACAACATAACAGTGGAGACAGATGAATGAATCAAAGAGAATTACCAAAGCCACCCTATAGGCTATGGCTAATCACATTCAAATTCACTGAGAATACAGAGGATGCTTATCGACTAGTCAAAAACGTACCATTTCATTTCATGATCCTTTCCTGCCATCACCGACACTCGACCAAGCGGGCCTCGGAGCCCATCAGGAACGATCTTCGCCACCAGATCTGGAACGACTTGCTGAGATTCGGGCATTCCGATCCTTTCTTGGAGAAGCATCTGAACCACTCCATGAACATCACATGCTGCTGCTTCAGAGGGAGGGTGAGCAGAACCTGACCCATGGCTTCCTCGAGATCCTTCATCTCGAGCCCCTTCCGGCACCTCCTCAGCCACCCAAAGTCTGATAACATTGGACCGAACCACAACCGGAAGATCCCCGATCTTGCCTCAGGACCACATTGGAGCTTCCTTTTTCCCATTGCGATGAATAGGACAGCTGAGATCCGACTGAGCTCGAACCTCACCAGGGGAGAAGCTAACTCATGCAGATTTGCCAAGGCATCCTGATCCGCCCATATTGGAATAAAATCCTCAGCCATTTGCCGATCGAGGAGGATCTCAAGCAGCCAATTGATGTTATCGACTTCTCTTGAGATTCTTTCTACCAGAGACTGGCCATCTTTACTCTTGATGTTACCTGAGGCCCCCTCGAGGAGGGCGGCTAGGGAAGCAAGGCAAGAGTGGCAAAAACTGTAAATTTCCTCCTTGTCTAGGCCAGAGCTGTCATTTTCATAGACCGAACTCTTCGATAGGAGGCCCTTGACAAGGGACTTTAGCTCAGTCCTAGCACTCTGGTCTGTGCAGGAAGTGACGGAACAGACAAGTTGTTTTGCTAGGTTCTGCTCGGAATTTGCAACTTCGACGCTGCAGAGTCTCGACATAGTATCCTTGATCATGGCTTCATCAAACTTGACTCGAGTAAAGAGGGACCGGAGTTTATCCTCTTCTTCCTCAGTCCATGGAACCGCCTCGATGTACTTCAAACATGAAAAAACACATCTCTTGAACATTATGCTTGCGGAAACCTGTAAAAGCCATCCCGGTAACAACAATCAGTCTCCAAAAGAGGAATATTTCCAGCTAAACAAAGTGGTAGATGAGAACTGCAATCATTAATTAGATTCTCAACAAATGGCAAGTGAATACTAACTTAGAACAATCCCGAGTAATCTCACCCGGCTCAATGATGAGTTTGATTTATAAAACCCTTTCCCAGGCCAAGAATTCACCTTTAGGAAATAACATTAACTAACAATGGATTGTTAGTCTTCTGTATCAAAACAATACTTTACCATGAACAATGCGAAACCATCATTTTCACATGGTACACAGTCTTACCAAAGCAGACATTTTTTCCCCGAAATACTAAGTCCGCCCAAACAAACTTCCTGGGCAAGTTCTTGATTTCTATTTCTGCTTTGATCGAGACCAAACAGTGCAGGCAACATGTGACTGTGACATCTGCTAGAGTTGGGTGTTACCAGGCAGACATTCACACAGCCTGAGTTGAACATCTTAACCAATGATCTACCACCAATTTTTGCCATTTCTAGGAAATCTTCTACCAAAGAAATCTTCTTTTCCATTTTTCCCAACCAAACAGCAACAAATATGCTTCCCATATTTTCTCATGAAAACGGAATGCAATCGTCAACAGGAAAACGAAACTATTTTCGCCCACAGAACAGGACATATATCCATGACAAGTTAGTGCAAACTCTAGAACTGTAGAATCAGCTGGTATATCAATAAAAGAACGAGCTTAATCACGACTTCAAAAAGGGAAAGGTGAAGAGGCTAACCTCGAGTATATCGATGCAGCGATCGACGCCGATCTTCATGAGGCTCTTAGCAATATCATCCTCGAACATGAGCTCAATCGTCTCTCTGAAAACACCCACATTCTCCAAATCAGGAACCTCAATACGGCACAAGCTTGGATTTGACGGCCCAATGGAAGAGCCCTTCCTGTACTTTGCGACGAGGTCCGCAAAGACCTCTGAGTTCGAGCAGAGGACACCCGAATTGAGCTCCAGAACCAAGCTTGCCTCACCGGCCTTCTTCGACCTCAGATTGAGCCTCACATCAAAGGCGTTGCCTGGTCCCGAGCTGGGCAGCTCGGGCAGATCCTTGGGCAATGCTGCAGGGCTCTTAGGTGGTGCGCGGAAGCTCTCCGCATGCAGCTGGGCCATGGAGAACCTCTCCGGCTGGGCCCGGAAGCTTCCTGGCCGAGACGGTACACCCAAATTCGGGCCTGCTTCGGGCTCAGTTGACGGATCCGAATCTATGGGAGAGACCCTTCCGGGGGACAACATCCGGCGAGGGTCGATCCGCCCGACGAGGCCGAGCCCGGATTTGCAGCTCTGCGGTGAGTTGGGGATGGAGGTGGCGGAACTGAGCCTGGAGTACGAGTCACGGTGCTTCTCGGGCTTAGTGTGGTTACTCTTGACTTGGTGGAAGCTGTTAGTCTTAGTGGGATGTGCCTTCTGGGAGACTGCCACGGTATCGGGGCTTGGCGGCGGGACGGTGAACGAGCAGCACCAGGAGCCGCGGCTGTGGGAGCTGTGGTGCCGCCGGCGCACAGCCGAAGAAGACGAGGAGGAGTCCATGGGAGTGGAGCAAAGGGCCTATTTGGGCGGCGACCCGCGACTCAGGAGACCCAGTCCCGAATCAAAGAGCATAGCACAGAGACAGAGAGAGAGAGTCATGAGCTTTACAGTACATATATTACTGTTTTTTTATATCAACTATGTTCGATCTCATACCAATCGACTAATCTATCAAAATCTGTATTATATGATCTAGAGCAATCATTAAGCTCCAGATACCGGTCTCTGGGAGCGTCGAACATTAGACTCAACCTACCCTATATTGTAAATTCACTAGCGAATCTGCTTGGAATTACAGTACATATATTATTGACCTCGATGATGAAGAAAGAATGAAAATGATGACCAAGGGGGTTGGGTCGAGTGGTAAGCAGCTCGGTGCCGCTTAAGGAGGTCTCGAGTTCGAGACCTCACGTACGCAGACACCCCCTTGGGAGCCTCACCCGCCATTGCCAGGCGTGCGACCCGGGGCGACCAACGGATTAGTCAAGTATGGTTGGCTGAAAGATGCCATCTCACCGCTGGTGGGGCCTGCTTGGATACCGTGGCTGGCGACCAAAAAAAAAAAAAAGAATGAAAATGATGTTTTTTATTTTCTTTAAATGGAAAATTCTTCGTGCGTTCTTTCTTCTTCTTTCTTTTTTTTTTTCTTTTTATTGGAGGAAGTGAAGGTTAACTTAGTTTGCTTTGGGGGAACAAACCCAGGGTGTTCGTTAACTTTTAATGTTTTCCCAAGATCCCTGTATTTTTGTGTTGTTTCAATTTGCTCCCCAAAGATTCATTGCTCTAATTCATATGAACCCAATACGTCGCCTTTGCAAGGTCTAGGTCTTCGGTTCTCTCATCGGCATCCCGTTTAGGCAGGCTCGATGCATACTCGTCTACAGACCGAGGCTGCCCCTCCTCGTCGCCAGAGCCAGAATATGTTCATCCGTGGCTCTCCCGCTCTTTTATTTTCGTCGTTGTTGGGACAAAGAAGAGAAGCGAAAGAGACACTAGAAGGAAAGTAAAGAAGGTGGTCAAGAACAGAGAAACCAAAAGAGGAGGAAAGACTGGAAAGGAGATGTACAAAAGAAAAGCATTACTGGGAACGTTTGAATTGTAGTAAGAAATTTCCGGGTCATGATGAGTCCAACTATGTGATAATACGGAGGTTAAAAAAATATAACATAAATGACACTTTTAGTCTTTAAACTTTCGTACTTTTACTATTTTGTCCTAAATTTTTATTTTTTATCATTTGGGTTCTCAACCTTTTAAGTTTTTATTACTTTAGTCCTACTGTTATTTTTTCCATCCAAAAGAGTATGTTACATTGGAAAAAAGAATATTTCATCAAACAATTATTTTTCAACAAAAAATTAATTTTTCGAAAGATAAAAAAATGGAAAAAAATAAAATGCAAAGTATCAGTAGGATTTCACTTATGACCATATCTTCTTCAAAAATAATTCACGTTCCCAATTTAAAATTAATTTATAGTTATTACTATTACAAAATCGTGACTTATTCTAAGACAAATTAGTTCTAATTTTAGAAAGGGCACTTATTTTCTTGATTATGAACGAAATATAGTTTTTTGAAAATATTTTTCTTGAAAAATGATTTTTTAATATAATATTCTTTTTTGGGATGAAAAAAGTAACAGTAGAGTTAAAGCGATAAAAACTCAAAAGTTTGAGAATACGGACGATAAAAAATAAAGGTTTAGGACGAAAATGATAAAAACGCAAAAGGTTGAGGGTCAAAATTGTCATTTTCTCCCAAAAAATAAGGATTGTACATCGGGTGAGATCGGATTCTTCAGGGAAATCGATAATGTTGGAACGATGGGATGAATTGAGAAATGTTCAGGACACGTGATGGGATATATCCAACTAAAGGATAGATCTTGAAATTGAATCACAGACGGAGAGAGTTTCTGGACTCATAAGTTAACGAGAATTCATGAGATATTTATAGCTCATATTGACTTGCTATACATTACACGTGATATACGTGCCTGTGATGTGTGAGAATCTTTCTCAAAGAAGAAGGTGGCAAGTTGATGTATGAACCTTCACCCTTTTCCTCTCTCCTCTCTCCTCTCTGGCCAATGACGTTAGAGAGATGAAGTGGACGTATCACGGGAAAGAGAAGCAGGTGGATGGCTTGATGATGATTGGGATGATGATGGGCATTTTCTCTTCCCAATGCACATTCTCTGGCACTTAAAAATTTCATGGACTTCATTAACTAAAATTGAAATCGATCCATTAACAAATAAAATTCGTTTAATTATAAGTTTTGTTTAGACATAATATTCGTTTCCAAAACCTTATTAACGACAATATATGCAATGAACCGATGTCTGATATCAGTTGATGAGGAGACAACTTTTTGTGTACAAAGAGATACACAGATCTAAGAGGGGATGGGACATGACTTCTCGAGGATAAATTATTATGTGATCCTACCTCGCCACGTGACGTGAGAAAGCACCGATCAAAATGCGACGAATTAGCAAATTAGTGTCAATCACCCGAACAGTTGCCACAATTAATATTAATCAAAGTAATTTAATTGGTCATTTCTTATCACGTCATTGTGAGATAAGACACATGGGATTTTTTCCCCTCTTAAGAGCAGGAGTAAAAGCGATGTCACTGTATCCAACGCGCTTCTGAGAGAAATTTTTAAATGATTCTACGTCGCCACGTGACGTGAGCAAATACCAATCATAGTGTGATCAATAACCAAATTGGTGCTAATAATTTGAACAGTTACCTTAATTATTATATATCAGAGAAATTTAACTGATTATTTCTCATCACGTTACTGTAAGATTGGAATATATTTAAGATTTTTTTCACCTCTTACCGGCGACGAGGCAATTTAGGTGGGAGGAATTGATCAATTTTATGCAAAGTCGGCCGTCACCATCGATCGAATTAGTCAACGTAAGCATCATCATTGCTTGTATCCATTAAACAATTAATCATCAAGGAAACCAGATTTTCTTTTTTGGATTATAGAACAAGGGAGGCTCGTTGAAGATGAATGAATTCAGGATACGTTTGGTAGCACGTAATTGAAATTCCGTTTACATATCAATTACACGTAGAATTCGAATTGCGTAGTCTGATAACTATTTTATGTAAAATTATGATTACATATGTAATTAATAATTACGGATCAATCGTGCATCGTCTTTCCTTATGAAGTTATCCGTAATGGTTATGAGACTAAGTTAAATTACATCGATACCCCTCTATGATTTTATTTTATGATTTATTTCTCTTTTCTCATTGACAGAGCCATTTTATCTTTCTTTTTTTCTAACACGCTTTCTCCCCCTTAATATTCTCATTACCCATTTTTTATAAGAAGAAATAAATATATTCTATTTTATTATTTTTATCACCTAATATTTTTTATTTCAATTAAAAATAATTATTCCTTCTTGCTTACGAGTTTCTCTTGCCATCGAAAAATAATTATGTCTTTTAGAAATTAAATTATTAAATAATAAATTAATATCTGACAATAAATAAAAAGATTCATAATAATTTATAAAGAAAAATTTTAATAAGTCTTTTATTAATATAGGATAAAGGATAATTTAGTAGTTTCCTTTTAGCTTTTAACAATTATTAGTCAATACTTATATCTAATTCTATGTTACCAAATAAAGATATTATTTAATTTAATTCCTTCCCCATTCTCTTTACTGATCTATTCGGTTCATCACCAATGAATCATTGTCTATGCAGTTCATCGCTACCAAACATACCATAAATGAGTACGAAGTGTTTTATTCATTAAAAAAAACATAAATTTATGGCTTCTTTACCTCGGGTTAAGAGTGATATCGTTACGTGAAATCGTTCTTTTAATCAAATCGAATTTTAGTATCAGATGTTGGGAGTGAGTAACATGAGAAAGAAGAAGAAGAGGAAGAAGAAGGAGAACTGCTGGAACGTTTTGTTTCTTCAAATGTTAGTTTTTAATGATTATCATGTCATCGTTGTTAAGAACACGATATTCAAAGATTGGTTCGAGTGCTGGAACTTCGATGTTAGGAGCAATTAACTTCCGATGTCAGTTTCTAATGATTGGTCCCCCCCGGTAATCTAATCATCAAGGAGAAAGCCTTGTAATGATGTAATGTGTGACAATACGATCACTACAAGAAAGCTGTTATTTTCCAACGAACGGATCTGTCGGCAAATGACTTTCCAGAAGGATTTACCGATAGATTGCCGACGGATATGTGCGGTCGCGTTTTCACCTGTCCCAAATTTAATATCGACGGATATCCGTCGGAAAATAAAGAACTAATAACAATATATTCGTCGATAATCACCGACGGCTTACCGCTCGCGACGGATTACCGACGGATTATCCATCGGAAAATTCCGGGCATCGGTGCGTTTTAAAAATATTGATATATTTCATTTTGTAATTATTTATATGTTAAATTTATCGATCATATAAATTAATAAAATATTATTAATATAAAATATTGAGTCAATAAAGAAAGTAAATTTTATTAATTAGAAATATTTACAATATTTATCCGAAAAAAAAGAACAATACAAATAAAATTTTGGGGTGGTCCTCGACGGTGAGGCTTGGGCTTGAGGGGCGGGCAGTGGTGGTTGATGGCTCAGGTGGCCTCAGTGGGTCTGCTCGATGCTCGGGTTGGCTCTTGAAGGGTTTGACTGGGGCTTGGGGTGACAGTCGGTGGGGCTGGTCGTGGCTCGGTGGGGCTCTTTGGAGGCCAAGGCTGAGGCTCGGTGGAGCTGGGGGTCAGGGCTCGGCTAGCTTGTGGCACGCTTGCTCGGTGGTTGGGCTCAAGCGTCGAGGATCGGGGCTCGAGGCTCAGGCATCGGGGCTCGGACTCTGTGGGTTGCGGCTCAAACTCGGTGGGTCGTGGCAAGGACACCTCGGGAGAGAAATCAACAAAGGAAATGGGAGAGGAGAGGACGGGGTCAGGAAATGTATAAGCAATTTTCCGACGGAATATCCATTGGTAATCTGTCGGAAAATTGGCTCTGTCGAAGAAAGAGTGGGAAAAATCCCGCCAACGAAATCCAAATACCGATGGATATTCCATCGGTAAATCCGTTAGAAAAACACGCGAATACCGTCTCCATGATTCACCAATAGATTAGGCTGTTGGTAAATCTCCTGCTCCATTCTTGCCATAACATACTGACGGATTTGCCTACGGAACACAATCCGTTGGTAATTGCTTACGGATTTACTGACGAAATAATCCATCGGCAAAACTCCCGCGCTCTTTTCACCATGATATAATGACGGATTAGTCCGTCGGTAAATTGCCGACGGATAATCCATTGGAAAACCTTGTTTATAGTTTGCTACGGATTATCTGTCGAAAATTCCTACGGATTGCATTTTGTCGGTAATATCTGTCGGCATTTTCGATAGATTTTGTCCGACTGTTTATCCGTTGGTATTCAGCAGTTTTCTTGTAGTGGATATCGATAAATTAAATTCAATTATTTCTAGGGTTATATTTTTATTTTTAAAATCTTATGAAAATTTTTTATAAGTATATGCATTTTATTTATTTGTATTATCACATAAACATTGTTACCTAATGATTATTATCACCAGCATTAGAAAAACTCAAAAAAAAAAAATTGTTCTAAAAAAATGCCCCCTTACTCCCTTCTCTATATTGCTAATAAATGATGGAGTTGTAACAGATACAAATTATTTGTGATATGATAGAATTATCCAAAAAAATTAATTGAGATATTTCAACATTAATTTTCTTAAATAATATTTTAAGTTTTAAATAATGTAAATTTAAAAATCCCCAATATTAAGAATTTTGCGTTCTAATTGACTGTACCGGTATTCATTAAGTTACTATATATCAAATAATGCATTAAAAAAAATAATAGAGTATCAAATGACTTTATTTAATAAATGGTATTATTACATATTTCAATATCTAGAAAATCCTATCCATATTATGTAATTGCAATAAAAGAGGTGTGTTTGGGTTGCTTATAAGCACCACTTCTCATTTTGCAAGTCACCATAATCCTATGCATCGCACGTTAATGTTAGCAATAAAATCTTGACAATCTTGGCTGAAGCCCGCATCCGCTTCCAGCCCCTGTCGGGTTAGCTCTCAGGTGAGCCCGAGCTCGACCGTAAATTGGATGGTCAGCAGGACAGCAGTATCTCCAACACGATCTTTTCTTTTTTTGGTGCGAAAGAACCGTGAGCTAGACCAGAAATAGGAGTTGCCCAAAAGATTGATTATTATGCAAAACCAAACACAAACTTTACCTTCTCGAAAGCACGTAAACAAGGAAGACACGTACACGCAGAGAGAGAGATACAAATTGAATATCACCTTACATGAACAAAATCGCAATGCTTCCACATCGCCCTGACCTACAGACAACAATCAAACTGTTCGGGGGAGACCGGTTCTTCTTGATGTCTAACATTACAGAACCAGTTACAGGGCCGCCATCTTGCAAGAAATCACGCAGAGAAGGACGTGAGTTCACTCGCACGATAAGGCAAGAGGGGTCAGAAATCACTTCTTCACAAACCACACCGAGGAATTCTCATGCGATCCATCTACTGAAGGCTGCAATCCATACTTCTCCCTGCTGCCTCTCCCCCAAACAGAACAATCAGTCTGTACAGTGCAATCTGCCCAAGTGGTATTGGTGGTACGAAGTACTGGCTGGCTCCATTCCTAACAATCAGCAAACTTACAGAAACCCCACAAACCCGAGATCTGTTCTGCTAGTAGAACACTCCTCGATCCAAATTCAAGGGTGATCGTGTCCCCTGTAAGGGTCTTCGCTAATATAACCAATTCCTTTTATATGCACCACGAATAGAAAAAGTCTCTCCGCAGCAATCGTAGGCTAGATCTGCTGTCCTTCATCACAGGGAGGAGTGAACCATCAAATTCACCAGGGAAAGGTCTAATAGTGGATGGCCATAGTCAAATGGAACTGTGACAGAGAACCGAAAATTCCCTCTCTCCTGTTCATAATATTCCATTCAAGACCTTCTGATAGTAATCATATTGTCGGGTCCGCCATGCATCTAAGCTACTGCTGATTAAGGAAAGTACCAGAGATACACATTGCTGCCATAAACAAAGAACAGTAAGCATATTGTTTTATATGATTTAACAGTGCTGAAAGGTCTGTTATTTCTGCAGTCTAGGCATTACCTCTTCAGTCAAGCTAAGATGGAATCTCTTTCTTAAGTTCTGTATAGTTCGTGGACCGCCTTTAAAGCACGGGAAGCCTGAATCCTGGTCGTCCAAAAACAATGCAAGAAGTCTAGTCAACAAGCAATCTAGATTTATATATTAATCAAAAGGGCATGCTAAATTCTGTTGGATTTCTAAGATATTTCATCCTTCAACACTACTCCCATCATGGGAAACATTCCCTAAGAGCTAGAGAAAATATTTGGCTAGTAATGTGTCTCGGAAACTGCAAATTGTCATATTTTCTCTTAATATGCTCAACTTTAAAAAGGGAAGAATAAAATAAGGAATTTACTAGAACAATCTACCAGTTATGCATACACATGCAAAACAAGTCCACTGCAAAATCAAACCTTTATTGGGGGAAAGAGATGAAAAAATTTTGTAAGCATCTCACCTGGAGCATCTCAACGAGCAAAATAATACGCTCAGCGTGTTTCCGACAAGTTAGGAACCCTTGAATGCACAAAACCTGTAAGAGCAGAATCATAAACAATTCAATCTGATGCAGAATCCAAACTCAATTGAACCCTAACAGAATTGAGACATGAGCCATGATTTTTTTTGGCTCCATACCTTAAAATAGTCAAAGAATTCACTTGGAACTCCCTCAGCATCAGAATCCATGACCTAACATGTATAGATGTTAAAATTTCTGTGTTACCAAAGAAAAATTTCGTTTGTATGGAACAAAAGGAAGCTGCACGCGGTTGTGTCGTACCTCAAGAAGTTCTCGTGTTAGCTTGAATGGAGCACTCTCAAAATTTACACCTCCAGGGGAATTTGAAAGCATGAAACCGAAATCGATATGTATGATATGACCTTCCTCATCTAGCAAGAGGTTACCATTATGGCGATCCTTCAACTATGGGGTACAAAAAGAGAAGTTAATGGGCCTTTGCTCATGTTAAAAGAAATATTGTCAACCGTCCTCTTACAAAAGGAAGGGCAGACTATATCAAGACAACCATAAAAATAAAAGGTTTAAGGGCTTTCCAATAAACCTACAGAAGTACTGTCAATACAAAGTACAACCATGGATGCGGATAAGGAATACTTCCTCATGTTCCAAAAAGACATTTTTTTTAAAAAAAATTTGCTGAATAAAAATAAAAATTAAAAAAGATTATTAATTCATGAAAAAAAGAGAGATTATTTTAATTAATGATGCAAGGAACTGCAAAAAAGCCAAGCCAACTGTCATTCATACTCCTAAAAACTTGAGTAAAATCTTGAAACTTCTCATCCCGCTTATTTATTTGCCACAAAACAGAAAGCATTTACAAAGCCACTTCTATCATGCCTCTGAAGTGACAAGCTGATATAATGCATCAAGGGAGCCAGCAAGAATCTGGCATCATCAATGTTTCGCAAGCACATTAGTTTTATAAGAGCAATTTAAAAGAGATCGTTCAACGTTTACCTGCAGAAGGTAGCAAACTAGTGAATATCCAGCCATGCTCTCCACAAAGTTTCTCTGTAATGGAGATCATTGGGCTTTAGAGTCCGACACACTCCCCAATGCAGGAAGGTAGATTACAAACTATCTATTGATCAGCAATTACCTGGGCAAGCTTAAAGCTAGGCGAATCCTCTCCATATTTTGCTATGAAGAAATCACGTAAGCTCACTATGTTGGGGTATCTACTCTTAATAGAATGAAGTGAAGCCTGCAAGATAGATGAAATCATGATGGGTATGTAAATCTTTCATGCGAAAATTGGATGTAAATACTACAATAGATCTTACTGTGTCAGGAATCGTTTCAATGAGAGCTGTATAAGATGAAGTAACTAGTACTTCATAGGGGCGCAGCCAAAGAGGGAGACCAGCTTCTTGGAATATATCTAATGAAATAGCAAGAATCCGCCAGTCAACATGAAGGAGACAAGTTCAGATTACTAAATGATTATCACGCTAATACAAGGTTCAATAGCACCATTACAACAGAGGTACCAACCATAGAAGTGGGAAATAAGTTGCACAGCTAGATGCTCCTGCCGACAGTCATCTCCACTCTTTACAATAACCTACACAAAGAGATAACAAGTAAATGATCTCGTCAGCGGTATAAACTAATCAGTCAAACCTACATCCTTCAAGCTTTATGTCAACTGAGACGTCCATGGAACACCTTCACCCATTAGAAACAATTGACACTACAGCAAGGACAAGCAAAACCAGCAAGCATACTGTCCTCAATCATTCTCTCTCGTTAACCATGTCAAAGCCTTATACCCTTTCCATATAGTTCTGTTTGTCATCTGGTTTGGATTCTTCAGTTTGGAGGATTATCAGATTAAAAAGACAAAAGTATTCATGAAGATTACATTCTTTTATTGGTGAGTCACACTTACAGATCGCAAGTCCCAACCAGATAATTTTCCAAACTCTGAAGCTTTTCGAATCCTCTCTTTCTTAACCTCCCAAAGCTCACCAGATAAGGCATCACTGGCCTTTGGAGGTCCTCCAACCTGTTAAAAAAATTTAAAAGAAAAAAGGTTCAGGAGACAGAAAAGTTTCACACATAAAAATGGATAAGAAATTGAATGTCTAATCAGCTTACTTGAGGTTTTGCATCTGACGAGTCTTGACCAGCCCCCTTAAGAGGGAGTCCAGGAGGTGCTTCTCCTTTTGCTGCAGCAGCCTGCACAAGGAGACTTTGTATTAAAAAAAAAAAAATTCAAAAGAATGTAAAATAAAAATAGCACTAACACTTGAAACTACACTTTCATTTAGAATAATTGACAGTTCACACTTGATAGTTGAGGAACAGAAATGGTATACAAATATACTTCAAGGTCGACACCCAATACTACAGATCCATCGAAATTTTGACAACATCACAATTGAAGAAATCCACAAGTTTTCTTTGTTTCCAAATTGCACACGTCTGCCACTATTTGCAGAGGCTTAAAAGAAAATGTGCATAGAACTCTAAATGTGATCCCCTCCCTGTGGCTCACAATACCAATCACCTTATCGTGAAGTTCATAGTGACACATGTTTGGGTTCCTAAGTTAATAGAACAAATTATAGTAAAGAAAGGGTAGGTACCTTGTTAGAAGGAAAAGTGGACAAAATATTTTGAGACGGGGTAAAACAAAAAGGAACATATGCAGATGAAATTAATGAACAATTTTGTAAGTGAATAAAACAATAACAAGAAGAAACCATGAGAGTATTACCATTACTTCCTCGATAGCTATAGTACTAGGAACTCGGCGGTGCTCTTTCCTCCTTGGAAGTCCTTGATCCTCAATATCTTCCATTCTCGCTCCAGGATCTGCGGTCAGCACAACTGTAACCCATTCTGAATCCAGCCTTGCCCCTTCATCTTGATGACTGACATTTGTTGCCGAACCTATTGCATGAAACTTTTTCTCTACTGAAATATTTACATTGACAAATTTGACTTTAGCCTCGGCTTTATGACCCATTGCCTGATCAATCGCTAGAGCAGTAGAAGAAGACATTCTATCTGTGCTATTACGATACACCTCCTGGGTAGTCCATAAAGGATAAGCCCAAGAAGGGGGTTTCGCCAGTAGTGCATCTCCATTTGCAAGAGGGATTCCTCCTTTAGAAAGCTTATGTGCCCCAGAATTGTCCTTAGCATTGCTGAAAAGAAAAGTAATCAGAAAAAACCCATGACCACATCTATCTAGCATGTTGCCAATTATATTATTATAATTTTTCTTCAACATGCACTAGTCTATGCCATCCAATATTATTACCCTGACCAGCTTCCTTAACAAACTATTTGATTGTTGCAGCCTAATCTATCAGTATTATACGGCCTCTGTTTCCTGATATATTAATTACAATATAAAGTCAGAGAGCGAAAAAAGAGAACTAAAAGAAGGCAGAGGCAGAAGGACCATAAGTTCCGGACATTCCTCTTTGTTTCAATTGATATAACAAATAACCATAGATCAGAGAGTACACCTTGGCATCTCACTCTTCAAAACCTCAACACAGATCAAGTACGGTGCCTTTTCTCTAGAGTTCAATAGAACTGCTTCATCTTCAGGTATATGGAGCACACGATACAATCCCTTTCCCATAGGAAAGCAAATACCTAAACAGTGAGAAAAAATTATATGGACGAGCCAACTATTAATGTAGTGGAAGTTTGATTAATCTACATCCAGAAATCATATAAGAATTTAACCTCACAGCAAGCCTTATAGGTTAGGGATTTCATTCATCAGTGTTCAGGTTAGAGCAACATGATTTACTTGTAATTGGAACAGAAACAAGAATAGCACAATTTAGTACCTCCACTATTTTGAGCCTCGGCAACATGCAAATTAATCTCTCCAAGTGACTAGACAGAAGAACAATGATAAGTTGTTAGGTGATGTTTCTACTATATACAATAACTTATTCAACAGAATCAATAATCAATGAGAAAAAGGGTGAAAAGCATAAACAACCTCCCGAAGAGCACTTTTGCGGTCCTCCACAGGAAATACATCAACTAGCCCATATGAAGTGTCACAAAGTGACTGAACAAAGTCCAATGACTCATGATATGCCCCTTTACGGAAATGAGATGCAGAATAATTTGGAAGAGGAGGCTTCACATTTGACTGTTCATTTCGTTGTTTGGGTGATTCAGGGCACTTCTGCGATAACCGAAATGGGTCTTTAATTTGAGGCACAACAAGGAAGCATACTAGAAGTTTACACATGTAAGAGAGGAGAGGCAACCCATACACCAAAGAGAACCCATTACTGATACAATCACACATGCACAATGTTTGTCATGCCCTTCCAGGCCATGGGAATGGTAAGCAACCCATCCTAGTGGCTAGGATGTTTTTCAACTAACTTTTAACTTGCATGCCAGAATCCGAATGGTCAACAACCCATACTGGTGGCCAGGAAGTATGACTATGTTTTAACTTGCATGGGCTCAGCAAACAACTTTCAATCACTTAATAAGAATGTCAAGGAAAGAGTGATTAAACAAAAACAAATACTTATCAATAACTGAGCCAAGGCATCCACCATAAAGACCTAATTTATCTTATGCCAGCAAAAATATATTATCCTTAACACACAATTTAGCATGCGGTACGCTCATCTACTGCCTATCTGAACTCAGATGAGATCCTAGCAGTTTGCTTCTGAGTAAGAGGTGGCAGCATGACATGGAGCAGGCAATTTATACAAAATCTTGAGATCTAGCACCACTGACCACAATAGTGCAGTTTTTGGTCATCAAGAACTTTAGATAACAAGAAACTAACCTCATTCCGTTTCTTTGAACCAAAAAGTTCAGAGTCCTCAAGAGAACGATCACGATCCCTAAACAGTCTGCGGAAAAAGTTTTCAGTGCCAGGACTGCTTTCAAAAGAGACGCCAGCAGTGCCATTCTCATCTGCTGCATTATTTCTGGCATCTTCAGGATGCACACGGAATAATCTACGGAACAATGAAAATTCTTCCTCCTCACCATGAGCATTTCCTTCGTCAACTTTGTCATTCCCATCTCTCTTGTCCTCAAACTTCTCCCTAAAAAATTTCCGGAAGAATCCTTCCTTGTCGTCATCTTCATTAGATTTTGAACATCTCTCATCCCCTATCCCTTTATCTCCATCGTTATTGCTGACTTTCTTGTCCTCAAATTTATCCTTGAAAAGTTTGCGAAAGAATCCTTTTTCGTCTTCTTCCACTGACTTTGAGACTGATTTATCATCAGAATCACCCTTGCTATCTCGAAACAATCTCTTGAAAAACCCATCAGAGCTTGATGTAAGCTCCTCATCCTCACCTTTACTTTCTTTTAGAAGCCTCTTGAAGAAACCTTCTGAGCTATTTGTCAACTCTTCGTCTTCATTTTTACTGTCCCTCAGAAGCCTCTTAAAGAAACCATCCTTCTCTGACTCCTCATCATCCTTATCCATGGACTTTCTGAACAGAAACGCATCCCGCACCTTTGGACCAGGAATAAACTTTTTAAAGATTTTATTATCCTCTGGTGTTGACTGACCAATATCTTCCTGTAAATTTTCCCTCGTAGAAGGAGAGAATGAGAAGGACCTCCTCTTGTTATCATCGGGAGAAGATGCTAGTGATAGCAACCGCTGTTTAGAAGATAAAATCCTATTTAAAACCTGGTTCTTACTCCCCGGACTAGAAGAAGAACTAGGCGGCCTCAAAAGGGGAGGCCACTCGCCCATCAAAGTAGCTGCAATTTGACACTTTTCCTGAATCCTACTAATCCCTTCATTGTCATCGCTATCCTCCAGCTCCGCCAGCAAAAACCAATGCACTTTCAGTGCTATCTTCAACGACTTGGAGCAAATATCAATCACAAACTTGTCCAAGCTGGGGCTTGGCTTGTGCACCATCATGTAGCAGATTTGAAAAAGATAGCTTTCAATCCCAGGCAGAGGCAATGTGTACATTCGATTGCAGAGATAATCACGAACACCAGCATGATCATGCTTATACAGGTAGCTAACAGCAATCCACTCACAGAAGAATGCCGAGTTAAAAAACCTGATAAGCCACCCAGTCTCACCCGAGTCACTCGCCAGAGCAGTCCGTGAGCTCGGGATCTCACGGGGCGAATCATCAGTTTCTCTGAGAGTGAGCCCGAGAAGCCGAACCATTATCGAACCCTGCTTATATCAATTACTATCATAGAGCACAAAACCCTAACCCAGATCCTACCGATCTAACCATCCTGATAAATCCCAACTCAATTGGAAAATCGAAATTTCGTAACAAAACCTGCTTAGAAAACCCTACGAGAACTTCAAGAACCAGATTGCAACACCTCGACTGATCGAATGGATAGCCAAGGGCTGCAGGACTAACAGATAGTTGGAATTCCGACACAAATCAACGATATATGCACCTCTCCTCAAGATAAAACGTTGAATTCCCGCAATGAAAAGCAAACTCTGTACGACGAGAGATGAAATGCGATTCAGCTCGATAAGCAAATCGACATAGGGAGACACGGAGAACCTGGTCGTCCTCCTTCCGGGAGCTGATGGCGGAATTCTCAAGATGCAGCCTGGTTCATGAGCTGCCGGCAGTGGTGGAGTGGAGGTCTCGACGCGGTGGTGGAAGCGGCGGTTGGGGCTGTTCAGCGTGGAGGACAAAAGTTCAAAGCGAGAAATTTTCAAATTAACTATTATTTATTTATTAGTAACAATATGCTATAATTTTTAAATGAAATGCAATTAATAAGTAATTAATTAGTGAAAAGCTTCTAACGTGCGCTCTCGTGCAATGACAGCGCAATTTAGCCTCTTAATATGATATGCTTATTCCTTTTTCCTTGCATAT
Source organism: Lagerstroemia speciosa (assembly GCA_037672795.1). NCBI lineage: Eukaryota > Viridiplantae > Streptophyta > Magnoliopsida > Myrtales > Lythraceae > Lagerstroemia > Lagerstroemia speciosa. Next base: position 10,024,204 of record CM075299.1, on the reverse strand, counting down.
CTCGGCCGTTCAGTAAAGTGATGTAATTTTAGATGATATTATTTGAGAAAATATTAATAAAATTAAAATAAATTAATAAATTAATATTAAATATTTTAAAAATAGTAATAATTGTAATTAATCATGATAATTTAATTTGTATTTTCTTATCATATTATTGTAAAATATGAGTATTTATCCCAGGTCTAATTATACATTCTATTACTTTTATTTTAATTCCTATAGCTGCCCATGATCAAATCAAGAAAGTTTCGCATGCTATTAGGATACTATATCAGTATTATTCACTAGTGCTGCAAGCTAATACAAATTGGTCACATCAGTAGATTCATGAAAGGTGATAAAATATAAATATAAATATTTCTAAAAATAAAAAAACCTGAAAAAATCAAATGTCAAATTAGTTTGAATGGGAAAAAATGCCGAGCATTGTAAAAAAAGATTTTATTTTAGATTTTTGATAATTTTATTTAGAATTCGAGTTTATACTTTATTGCATAATCCACCCTTGAGAATGTGTTGATGTAAGTAATTCCTATAGGCTCGTAACACAATTAAGACAGTGCTGATGTGACATCCCCTATGACATGCAAAGAGATTCTTAGACGATCCTATTTTACTATGCGGCGTTAGGAAATACCAATTGGATTATGACAAACAAATAAATTGAAGTTAATCATCCAAGCAGTTACTTGAATTATTACTGATCAAAGCAATTTAATTAAATTTTTTCTCATCACATCACAATATATTAGGTAGGACGATATAGGATTTTCTCAGACATACAAGACTTCCCTGATCGATAGATTCTTACATGAGCTCAGTTCACTATATCATCCGTGAACTTCACTAATGAATGTTTAACACATCACCATTAAATATCACACCATCATCTTTTTCTATTTATTAATAATAACAATTTTTTAGATACAATTTAACATATTTGCTTATGTGTCAAACACTTATTAGTTAAATTTACCACGTCATCCATGAATCTACTGCTCTCACAATTTCACTCCCTGATCAAATCAAACTTTTCCTACCGGCATCCACGTCAGCAAATTTTATTAAAGGTGCACGAGGTTTATTAAACTTACATAACAACAGAGTATGAATGAGACGACATGGATAAGCAAAAGGGTCGAGAAATTAATCCAAAAAAAATACAGTTCATCCGTCCAAGCGGTTCTCCGATACTAATATTTTGTTTGGTAGCCGGTAGTGGGCCATTCATTTCCTACCCAATTGTATAAGGGATATCTAATGCATAGTTTTGTTGAAATTTGTGTTCGTAATGGGCTATCCGGATTCCGACCCAATTCCAACCCATGTGTAATTCTCATTACAGACCGGTTTATTATGGCCCGTAATAGATTTTGTTATCTGAATTGTCATTATTACCCTTCAAAATTATAAAAATTACAAGATGAACCTAAAAAAAGGACTGTTCACGAGTGTTATCTTGATTGGGACGCCGGAGACGATAGAAGTATCGGCGATAATGTCGTCCACAATTATGATATTTATCAAATTTTATAATTTTATTTTAGCAAATACATATCGAATATTCTTATATATTGTTACCAAGCACACTGTAAATATAGGATCGATGGATCATGTTCGAGTAGAATTCAAGAGGAACTGCTGCGACTTCTTCTCGTAGTAGTACCCATTGGAGGAAGAAGCATCGGCAGAGTAGATCATGATCCCATTGACACCAAACCCATTCCCCTCCAGCAGCCCTAAGGCATCGAAGAACGCATCTCCCTGGATTCCCCTGCCATTCACCTCGTAGCTCGGGAACAGCTTCTCCTTGTCGAACTGGCTCGCCCGGAGCTTGAACGCCTCCAGGTATCCCTTCGGCGTCGTCACTCTGTCGGTGTAGAACTGATGGTTCACGTAGTCGATCACCGAGCCGTAGCCATCGAAGAGGTCGATGTAGTAGGGTTTCGCAGTCAAGTGGTAGGGAGCAATGGTGGCTACGGAGATGACGCTTTGATTCTTCAACATGGTTATGAGCTCGCCTGCCATTAATTAATTAAGTTCAACGATGAGGCCGATGGACACGATTACATTGCAGACCAAATTAGTGATCAAACGCTCGATTATGGCGAAGAAGTGTGCGTGAATGGCTGGTCGAGCACCCAACTAAACCTAGCAAAACATGTTTTGTTGTGTCTAAGCCGGTTCGTGTTAAAATACTATAAACTCGTGCGCAACCCCTTTATTTTATGGGTCAAAATTGTCTAATATTGAGTAGTCAATTCCCCATCAAACAAATTAGAAATTAAAATCTGATTTATAAGAGAGTGAGTATCATTAATCTATCAGTTTAAACTTTTGGATTAGCTACCCTTTTAAGTATGAGCTTTATATGGAGAGCAAGTGATCCTACAAGTACGTTAGGAACAAGATAGTTTACTAGGGCTTCCAAGCTTACCAATGCAAAAGGCAAAAGTGGAGTTGGCCTTCTTCTTTGGGAATGACTCATAGTCGATATCGATGCCGTCCAGATGGTAGGAAGCGATCAAGGACTTGAGGGAATTGAAGGCATTCGAGATCCACTCACGGGTGTCCTCTGGGTCGTACCAGCGAAGCGTTTTGCTGCCTAAGCTCCAACCTGAGAGGCTCGCCATGACCTTGACGTTCGGGTGGTCCCGCTTGACCTGCGAGACCGAGTCCGGGGTGAGAGTCGAGGCCCAGTAAGGCGAGAAGATCCCATTCTGGGGATTTCCGGATGAGTCTGAATCTATCGCAAACCCTAGGATGAAATGGAAGTCGATCTCGTCTTGTATAGGGACTGATTCGAAGGTCACCGGGGCCCCTGTGGCTCCAATATACTCCATCATCACCTTCGATCCATCTGAGATTATCATTCACAAAACATAATCCCTTCATCGTTATCCACGGCATCGACACGATACACGTAATTCAGTAAGTAAACAATATCAATGCAATCGGTCGCCAAGAATCATGATAAAGTAAGTTGAAATATTTCATGCGTAGATCGAAAAACATCTGTTCACGAGGACTGTGCTGCATATGAAACATGAAATTACCCGAAAAAAAATTACAAACTCATGCATAGATATATGTATGTATTGATTTGCATGAAAACTAGAAAGAAAGAACAATGATGCTCACTGCAGTTGCAGGGAGAGATGAGGGCCAGCCCGAGAGCGAGAAGGAGAAGCCGATGATGAAGATGGAGAGAAGCCATTAATCCCAGTTCTGATGATTCTGTGAACGAAATAGAAGGTTTAAATATGTCATCCAAACCCAAGCCGGCCAGTAAAGGTGGAGAGAATCTTTTATGCATTCTAATTGGTTGGTATCACTATGTAGACACTGTTACATGGTGATGTCGTTGTACAAAAGACTTTTTCAGTAAAGGCGATATAACGTTTTTGTCCTTAAGTAAGATTTCTATTTTAAATCTTATAAATGAATAAATTCATAGTCATCATAGACATTCCCTCCGTTGGACTGATCTTGTTAATTGACTTGAATTAGTCGTAGTTTATTAAATTTCTAAATACCAGTCGTATAATTTAAAAAAAAAACATAGATGTAATTTGTCCAAATGATCATGAGAAAACTTTGACGTCTTAGTTTCTGAAAACTGCAGATCATCAGCCGGCGAAAACCATGTGAAGCCGTGTATAAGTATGATCGGTTCAAAGATTCTGCTGAAATTATCGAAGACATCGACTGTTCATTCCAATGCAACCATGGTTTCTATATAAGACAAAGCAATATGGACGTCCGAACCCCGAAAATCCATGAAGAAAAATCTCAAACTAAGAGAGGAAAAAAAAGGGGTTAATATGATTGGTACCGCTCTCGTTTTATGATTTGAAGGTCCTGGATTCGATCTCACATGTGAAACTTTCCGTACTCCTTTTACCTCATCTTATTTATGCCCATTCAAGACCTACGTGCCTCCTTGTGCACCGAAATAAAATCTCAAAATAAGAATAACAATAGCACTGGACTTGCTTCTAAATGCTTGTCTTTGCTATTGGGCCCCTGTGGCTAAGATATTTCATTTCCAAGGCCAGCCTCTGGGCCCATCGGGGCTAGCACCATGTGGGCGTTGGCTGCCAATTCTTTCTTCTCCTATGGTCGAGTTGAGGGCAGGAAAGATTAACAAGAAGAGGGACAGATAGATTAGGGTCTGGTTTGTAGTAATAACACACGATTGGGTCACAAAGTGAAATATAAGATATATGGGGACTTGAATCAAGAATCTCTAGAAGTTTACGTGAGCTGTTAAATTAAATCCTGGTTATTCTGATTAAGATTACGGAGGAACTTGGAACAGGCGCTCTCGTAGCACAAATTCCATCCCTCTTCGTCGAGCTTGAAGCAGGCAGAGGAGAACAGCTCTGCAGAGATTCAACATTCTCGATCAGCGAGTGTTAGCAAAGAGGAGGCAGGGGGAGGAGAGAGATCTGCGGATGAAATGGTGACCTCCAGAGGTTTCCATTCACGGAGGGCCAAGTTCCTCTCCAGGAAGCTCCGTTCCATCTCCATATACCTCGTCCTTCTCGTTGCGTTCTTTCTGTTCACGCTGATCTACATCTCAAGAAAGGGGTTGGAAGGTGGCGGGCAGAGAGGAGCCTCGTCCGAGGAAGTTCGATCTGAACGGGTGTGTGCGCTTTCTTCAGGCTCCGGCTTCCTTGGGGTCTTGCTGTATGACGGGTTGTCGCCAAGATTATGATTCTAGTCTCTTTAATTTCAATTTTACCTTCTGGGTCTTGTGCATCTTGAACATTAGTTGATGTGGATGTGTAGAATTTGAGATTTTTACTTATGGCTTAGCTGTTTTAGATGTATAACTCAAATGAGGCAAAAACCTTAACCATCCTTAAATGTTCCGTTAGGCCATAGTTGACAGGAAGGAACAGAAACCAGTAAGAGGAATGACGAATCCTTCTCGTTTGTATGGAATTTGGCCTTAATGTATCTTGGCCTTTCAACGCGTAACTTTCAAGATTTCTAATGCAAGACTTTTGTGTCTAGACCATAATTTTTTCATCTATTACATGTCTATATAGGCTATTGAAGATGAGGATGTCGTGCGCTCTGAAGTCCACATGCAGGACCAACTACTCTGGGGTCCTGCTTTCAGCTTCGGTTTGCATCCTTGCGTAAAGCCCACCTCTAAATATAAAGGTCAGTAAGGAACATTCTCTATCCACTTGCCTTTGCTTCTGAATTAAGATATATTGATTTCTCTAGCTTACCAAAAATCTAGGATGCTGTGATCGTGTTCTAATATTTTGTTCTGCAGCATTTAAATAGCACAATCTTTTAAATATAGGGTATCTTATAGAATCTAATTTGACATTATGTCATTTCTTGAAGGTATGTTGCGTCTACTGATGTATTAGTAGTGGTAGCAGCTAAAACTTTTGTTTACAATGTCAGCTGCTCAAGAAACAGATCGGCATATCACTGTCAGGAGTAATGGAGGACTAAATCAGATGCGGACTGGTGTAAGTTAACCTTGGCATGAGTTTAATTTATGTAGCTTTGTCTTATGGAACATGTACTGAAGGTTGGGTTGAATTAATTAGTTTGTGTAACACAAATCTTTGCATGTTCCATATAACTGATCTTTTTTGTTTTCTGATCATAGGCCACCTTAAAAATAAGATCATATCTGCTCATAAGGAATAGGAACTAGAATGGAATTAACATATAAGCGATAACCAAATGGTGATTCCAGTTCTTTTCCTTCTCATTGCTTCATCTACAAATGTGACCTAAAATCTGTTAGTTTGATAGAGATGTTTTTTATAGTTACCATTTTTATCACAATTGATATACTTTGGGGGATTTCCCTCGCTCAATGGATAACCATTACCAATTAGGGAACTTTGTATGAACTTTTGAAAAGTTTATCAGATATTGTGGTGTAGTGGAGGTAGGGACATGCTTTTTGATCAGATAATGCTAGGAAGAAAATCCACTGTAAAATATTGTCCTGAAGATCTCTTCTTATCAAAACTTTTGTAGGGACTGTGCCTAATAAAAGTTACCTAACACAGATAGATGCTTGTTTTTGGACAGATATCAGACATGGTAGCCGTGGCGCGCATAATGAATGCAACTCTAGTAATTCCTCAACTTGATAGACGTTCATTCTGGAAAGATTCCAGGTCCTCTTTTTGGCTCCTTTGCTTCAGCATTCTATTTGTAATTTGCTGCTGCTTATAAATTTTCTCTAACATCATTCAAAAATACTCAGTTCATTTGCAGACATATTTGATGAGGCTCATTTTATCAAAAGCTTAGAGGGGGATGTGAGAGTCATCAGGGAGCTTCCCAAGGGACTTGAATCTATTCCTCATGCTCGTAGGCACTTTGGTTCGTGGTCTAGCATGGGATACTATGAGGAAATGACTCATTTGTTCAAAGATTATCAGGTACTTGGAGCATTTTGAGGTCTCTATGTTTCTGTTATTGCATCAAAGAAACAAAATTAACTGGATTCATGTGACTATTTGACTGATTTTCTAAATGCTTAAGCTTGTGAAAAAAGTGCATGAACAATGTTTAAGAAATAATGATCACATTTGCCTCAGACGGGATTGGTCTTTGACACAGGCAGCTTGTGCTTGGAATGACATAAAATACAGAAACAGAGTTGGATGGGGGGAGAGAATAAATTATGTAAAGCAAAATGTGTTCTCACACCATTTCAAGTAGCTGATAACATACAAAGTATAGCTAGTAGTCCATAGGTATTGTTATTATTTGGGTCTCTCTCTCTTAATTTCGTTATTTGCGAAATTTTTAATTGGGGCATCTCATGCAGGTCATTCATGTACCTAAATCGGATTCCCGACTTGCAAACAACGATCTGCCACTTGACATACAGAGATTGAGATGCCGAACCTTATATCAAGCGCTACTGTTCTCTCCCCCTATCGAGAGCTTAGGAAAGGTCTGAAATTCCTTATTCTTTTACAGCTGAACTCAAGTTTTGTAGGCTCAAAGCAGGTTTCAATATTTTTTACATGACAATTTGAAGTGCAGTTTACCAAACTTCTGCATATCTAAAAATGACAGACAGCTTGTCTAGTAGTTTGATGACCAAGTTTTAAATGCTGTTGGGAAGATTAATTTTCCTGGCAAGTCACCTGTTTTTCCCTCAAAGTTTAAGTTGGGAGGTGATCAAACAGAGCAATGTATCTCGAGAAGACTTCTACACTCTACATGGTTTTAGGATGACGCTGAACAAAATCAGTCAATATAAATGGGGTTACCAGGGCTTGGATGCAGAACTTGTACTTCAGCATTGTATGAATTGACTGATTTCTTATAAGCTTTAGCTAATAGGAACCTGCACTAATTTCTTATAAGTAGTTGGGTAACGGAGGTATGCTTTTGGTATAGGCAGGAGTTTTGGAGGGGGATTAGGGTATTGTGAGCATGATGAATTTTATGTCATGTTCATGATCTTTTTGTAAAGTCCAATACCTTGTGTACATGGCACAAGCATCCTCTGGGTGCCTATCAATAAAATTCTTTATCTACAATTAACAAAATGGAATCTGCACTGATTTGTATGTCAAATAGAGTTAAACACTCTATCTTAAGCATGAGCCTCAAGGTTGTCATGTCTCTATTGATGCATTTAAGAGGTCTCCGATGGGGCATCCTGTTTAAATTAGGTACTGAGCCATGCATCACGGTGAAACCTCACAGAAGCTGATGGAGCGGCTGAGATCAAGAAGGGAAAGATACATCGCTCTACACCTTCGGTATGAGAAAGACATGCTGTCTTTTACGGGCTGTACTTATGGTTTGACTGAAGCTGAGTCAGAGGAACTGAGGATAATGAGGTTCGAATATCTGCCCCATCCTGACGTATATTTTTATATAACCATTATGGTCTACTTGCCCAGATACCTGGGTGGTTTTATTAATGTTCTAGACTAGAAGATTTTCTGGTTTTCCATTTTCATCTTTTTCATAGTATGAGGTGAATGAAGTAAATAAAGTGTTTTATTGCATTTTAGAAGACATTCTGGACATAAAAAAAAAAAGCAAAAACCGTTATTTTCGCTATTATTCAAGGAGTAAGTGGAAAGGTGGAAAATTCATACAAAGTGATGGGGAAAAACATACAAAGCATACTATTAGGTATGTCAAGAGTTGATTTCAGGGTCAGGACCTTGATTTGATTGTTCATGGTCTATAACTTGTGCATCTTATTTGTAGGGAGAGTATATCTCATTGGAAGGTTAAGAAGATAAATTCAACGGAGCAGCGAAATGAAGGGTCTTGCCCTTTAACACCCAAGGAGGTTGGAATTTTCCTTCGTGCTCTGGGATATCCTTCATCAACATTGATTTATATCGCAGCTGGTGAAATCTACGGTGGAAGTAATCGACTTTCAGAGCTTGCCTCTCGATTCCCAAATCTTATCTTTAAGGTTCGTTGTGAATTTCTTTTACTCGGGCATATTTGAATTAGTGTCATTGGGAGGTCCCAGTGTATTACTGATAGTCATTGCTGGCAAGTGTTTTGAAGAAGTTAAACCTCGGCAGAGAGAAATTCCTGGTGGCTTCTATGTTGGGAAGCAAGAGAAGTTTCCACTTCCCATATGTCTTCCTTTTGTTAAATTTAGAAAGGTAAAATAAAATTGGGTCGATTCATTCTGTCTAGGCAGCTAGATTAGAAAAATATTAACATATTATATCTTTCTTTGTTTTATTTTCACGAAGGGAAGGAAAATGGCAAAACTGCCAAAAGCAAATAGACCTTGATATTCAACCATGACAAAATAGCGTTATTCGCTGTCAGCAATGGCACTGCTACTGGAAACCTTGACTGAATCAGTTGACCATGCTCGGTGTGACATGGGTTACAAGTGCAATTTTAGGGACCAGTTGTCAATCATTTATTTCAGGAAACTCTTGCTAGCAAGGAGGAATTGGAAGGCTTTACGGACCATGCATCTCAGACAGCAGCACTTGACTACATTATTTCAGTGGAAAGTGATGTGTTTGTCCCTTCTCATTCCGGGAACATGGCAAGAGCCGTTGAGGGCCACCGGAGATTCCTGGGGCACCGAAGGACAATCTCACCAGATAGGTAATTGACATGTTTGATGACATATTTGAGCTGGGAGGTTTCATAGAAATGGTATCAATCGGTAGACTTGGGCTTATTGCTATCATTGTAACATTAAAATGAAAATAAATTGGGATGGGGATGGTTATATTAGAATGAAAACAGAATGGAATGGGGATTGTCATTTAAGACTACTGTTCTGCTTGGCATTTCAGTGCTGCTTCATTTTTGTTCCTCTGAACCAACTTCGGTATTAGTGTTCTTGAACTTCACTTGACTAGAGTCAGACATCATTTTTGAGGCTCTATTGGGTTGCACTGTCTCGTTCAGAGTCCTTATTTTCTGCTAAAAAGGTAATCTCTCAGTTATGATGTTCAATTTACCTCTTTGTTTTCTTTTGCAGGAAAGGACTGGTTGAAGTTTTTGATAGGTTAGAAAGCGGTGAGATAAGTGAAGGTTCCTCCTTGTCACGTATTGTGCGAAAAATGCACGAAAACAGGTACTGTGAGTAAAACCGACCGCTCTACTCAAATAGATTCAGAAAAGATGACAATTCTTATAGCACTTTGCCGACATCACAGGCAAGGTGCTCCGAGGAAAAGAAGGGCTGCAACGCCTGGAGCTAAAGGGCGCGCACGTTTCAGGACTGAAGAATCATTCTATGAGAACCCATATCCCGAATGTATTTGCAATCCAAAGAGGCAACTCTAAGCTGCAGACGCTCTGTGATCTTGAAGCAGAATCTCTGTTTGAGACCGAGGGAGCAGCAGTGTGAATAGGTATCCGGGAGAGGAATCTGGTCCTGCGAGTTATGTTAAACCTCTGCGAGTTATGTTAAAACTCTATATGTTTTTTGTTACCTCTTTTGAGATGATACAGAAGTGTAGCATAAAATTTTGGAAATTCCTATATGTTCATTGATTCTGAAAGAGCCCCTACTCATAATTCCATTGACATGACTCATTGTTTGGTGTATGTTTGAAACATTCTAAACGGTAAATCCTGCAATAATTGCAAAGAAGAGTTTTTGATAACTTTTCGGCACAATTTGCCACGTGGCGAGACATCCAACGCAAACAAACGGTCGGGAAACTTCGAAGGCTGGCGCTGGTTTTAATACCGCCCCCTGTAACAGAAAACCAGCAGGCGGCTGAAAAGCCGATCAGGTGATGAAGGTGGCTCTCTATCCCTCTCTTCAACAGTTCCATCACAACTTGAAATGAATACAAACCTTTGTTCTGATCTGTCTTTGCACTATAAATGCGCAACTGAGCAAAAAAAAACCCCTCTTCACTGGAAAAATCAACCTTTTGGAGAAAGATACGGAGAAGGGGAGGACCCCCGGAGCTGGAAAAATGGCAAGCACTGCTGTTCAGATCATTCCCTCCCGCACATGTAAAGCAGGTCCAATCTCGTACCCCGATCCCGCTCTATCTAAAGTTACTGGTAATTCGTATTTCTGCTGTTTTTTGAGTCCTTAAGACTTGCAATTTGTGTCGTGATGCGGAGTTGGACCAGTTCATGTACTGGCTGCATGGTAAGGCTGGAATGTAAGCGTGATTGTTGCTTCAGTTGGTGAACGATGTTTTCTTGCTGTTCTTTGCGTACAATCTTGCATCCTGTGCTGTTCTTTGCACTGATTGGATTGATGACACAGGTTTCTTGGACCATGATCATGGATTGATTTCCCGAAGAAAACTCTCAGTCATGGGGCATGGAAAGACCCCCAACGGGAGAACTTGCAGAATGCTGGAAAGTGGGGAGGTGGCGTCCGCTTACTCGCTGCCTTTTACACAAAACGGACTGCTCAGAAACAGACAAAGTGAGACATAATGGATACACTGTTGTTCTATGATATTTTCATCCTCAAATCATCGCCAATTTGAAACGATCGAGCCTTTTAGAGTCTGACTTCTTTGCCTTTCAATATCCAGTAGAGCGGAATCCACCTTCACTGCAGCGAAGAAGTCGAACCTTGGCGATAAAAGCAAGACAGGGAGAAGAGGAGTTGGGAATGGCAAGCGCTTTGGGAATGGCAAGCGCTGATGGTCAGGTTATTCGCTGCAAAGGTGAAAAATGAATCATACCCAGTATAATGATCAATCTCCTTTGACTTCTGTTAGCTGTAAAAAGCGCAGATTTTGATAGCTTCTCATCATAACGAATGTCCCATTTTGCAGCTGCTGTGGCATGGGAGGCAGGAAAGCCGCTGGTGATAGAAGAAGTAGAGGTGGCGCCTCCGCAGGCAATGGAGGTTCGTATCAAGGTGCTCTTCACTTCCCTCTGCCACACCGATGTCTTCTTCTGGGAAGCGAAGGTAAACCTTCAATTCAATTGGCCATTCTAAATGCAGGAGATCTCCTTGATTGCTACTACTGATTGCCTGTAAACTGCAGTGCAAATTGTATTGCGACCTGATATTTCCTGGTTCGCTAAAATCAATTTCTTGTCTGTTGAACGCAGGGGCAAACCCCATTGTTTCCTCGTATTTTCGGTCATGAAGCTGCTGGGTGTGTATCAAATAAAAGAGCACTCTATTTTATTTCCTTTGTTGGGCGGAGATGAAAACAAAGTCGTATCATGTAAGACATACCGTTAAGTGACACCAATTCTGGAAAAGAAAATGGATTGTTTATGTAGGTATACTGGTAGATTCAAGTCAGGATTGATACTTGCTTGGTGAGCCTTGAGATACACAGACAGAACTCGGTGTTGTTCAAAAATGGAAATGTAATAGACAGAATACAAACAGGAACAGTGAAAAATGAAATCGAAACATTACTGGTGTTAACAATGAATTTACTAGTTCATTTTTCTGTGCCTATGGCGACATGATCATTTCAGGATTGTGGAAAGTGTTGGAGAAGGGGTGACGGACGTCAAACCCGGGGATCACGTCCTCCCGGTGTTCACTGGAGAGTGCGGGGAATGTCGACACTGCAAGTCCGAGGAGAGCAACATGTGTGATCTCCTTAGGATAAACACCGACCGAGGAGTCATGCTGACCGATGGCAAGACAAGATTCTCGGTCAACGGGAAGCCCATTTACCATTTTGTTGGGACCTCCACCTTCAGTGAGTACACGGTGCTTCATGTAGGCAGTCTTGCGAAGATCAACCCACAGGCTCCACTGGACAAAGTCTGCATCCTCAGTTGCGGAATCTCGACAGGTGAGTGAAGAGGTTTCTGGAAAATCGAGGTTTCCTTGAAGTGTGCAAGTCTTCATCAGTTAATGATGATAAAGGTGAATTCTGCGTTGCAGGTCTTGGCGCCACATTGAATGTTGCCAAGCCAAAGAAGGGCTCCTCTGTGGCCATTTTCGGATTGGGAGCTGTGGGGCTTGCGGTAAGATCTAGAAGAACCTGATTGGTCTCTTCAAACCATCGAAATGAAAATGTGCTGACCGAAATTCTTGTTAAATTAGGCTGCTGAGGGGGCCAGAATTGCAGGTGCTTCAAGGATCATCGGAGTTGATTTGAACCCAAAGAGATTCGAAGAAGGCTAGTCAAGAAACACATCCTTCGATCCACTGCATGCTTTGCTTTTGATTTTTATCTCAAAATGGTCAGTTTACAATTCTTGTGAACAGCAAAGAAGTTTGGAGTTACCGAGTTTGTGAATCCAAAGGACTACAACAAGCCTGTTCAGGAGGTCGATTCTTTTCTGTTGATTGATACCGAGAAAGGAAACCCGCCTCGCTTCTTTACACTGATTTGGCTTTTCTTCATTCAGGTGATTGCTGAAATGACTGACGGAGGAGTTGACAGAAGCGTGGAGTGCACCGGAAACATTAACACCATGATCTCTGCATTCGAATGTGTTCACGATGTAATCTCCCAAAGATTCTTTTCTAGTCATCGATTGAGTATCTTTCATCAAGTAATTTGACTGGCATGGAAATGTACTGTGTTGCAGGGATGGGGTGTTGCTGTTCTTGTTGGCGTCCCGAGCAAGGATGCTGCGTTCAAGACACACCCTATAAACTTCTTGAATGAACGGACACTAAAGGGCACTTTCTTTGGGAACTACAAGCCGAGGACCGACCTCCCTTCAATTGTAGAGAAGTACATGAATAAGGTAACCACTAAACTGGAAGATGTTCGGTCGGGATGGCTTCGGAATCCTGACACTAATTTTTCAGTTCATTATACTCTCTTCTTTTGAAAAGAAAACAAATATAAAACGAGGGAAAAGTGCAAAGTAACTGCACTGCTCTGTTTTTCCCCATTTTCTTCATTTTCAAGTGAGAAAACTGAAGAGACAGGGAAGAGCTAATTTGTTCGATATGGGCAGGAGCTTGAGCTGGAGAAGTTCATCTCGCATGAAGTTCCCTTCTCGGAGATCAACAAGGCATTCGATTACATGCTAGCAGGAGACGGGCTCCGATGCATCATCCGAATGGATGCACAGAATACAGTAGCCTCTTACTAACTTCAAATAATAACTCGGAATAAAATCCGGTTTTTTCTAGTTACTGATGGGGAAATGGGTTTGTCTGATGGGCTTAAAGCTTTCTTCTTGTGCCGGTATCTTCCATGTCTCTGTGTCTGACAGAGATTCTTAGCTCTGATGTTCTGTAGTGAGCAATGAGATTCACAAGTGAGATTACTATCAGAGCTTGGCTCTCTCTTAAATCTTGAAGGTGCTCTTCCTTGTATCCTTGAACAAGTCATGTTAGAGCCAAGATGGTCCACTGAGGATAAATCTCGAACCCCAACCCCAAGAAAACACCCACCCATCACTGACCTTACCTATATGCAATACCCGGTATTTAGAAGTTTAAATATGTAATCCTACTGGCTCATGTTCGAGTTGAGCTGGTCGTCTAAGAGATAAAACTGTCTCGAGCATATGTGCAGCGCTGCACTGGGTATTGTGGACATCCTTGCAGTGCAGCAAATGACCAAGAAGCGTATGATAAACTAAAGAGTTCGATGTAGATTTCTTCGTTTTTGCATGGTGCCATCGCATTTTTTTTTTAGTCAGTGGGTCTGTATTAATTCACAGTTGAAAGCTATACAGATTTACAAAAGTTAAAACAGAGTAGCATTGGTACAACAATTGATCAATTCTAAGAGCTTGCGTTAAGGAACAACTTGCCAACTAAGATGGTACATTCTGTAATGAGGTTACTCTAAAATAAATCATCGAGATGATCCACTTTTCGATGACAAAAAAGGGTAGAAATTTGTGTCAGTGAATATTTGAGTTCGCTCTTGAAAAATTTAATCCAGCGATGAGCCATTTGTTTCTATGATTGTTGACGGATTGGTCCGCCACATCTCTAACCTGTTCTCGATCGTGCATTCGCACTTGCATCAATGCATCACCGATCTCCGAAAAAGGCTTCGACATGGTTTGATATACCCAGAATTCAAATCTCTCTCACATATAGAGTCCGGTTAGTCTATGCATGAGTTCAAGTCAAGTTAGCTTATTAAGAAATAAAACTGTCATGACTCACACTCACGTCGCTACTGTGCGAGTGAGTCAGATGTATTGAGCAACTAGTGCTTAGCACACTGCTTCCACTAGCGCAATACCACTGAAAGGCTAGTTATAGTTCAATAAATTGGCATCCTACTGTCCATGTTCAAAGAGCACGGCTCTAGCCCGAGATCATGAACCCACCAAACTATATGAGAATAAGTTTTAAACCAGTAGATCGTTATCATTGTCGGTATGATTTTTTCTATTTATAGTATTTAAATATAATACTTAATTAAAGGAAAGAAGTGTCGAACGAGCCGAATTAGCCATTTTTTAGGCTTTTTTTTTTTTACATGCATTTCTTTGTCATTGTCATTGTCAATTTCAGAAAGGTGAGCAAATTTTGGCTGCAGAGAAGCACCCATTGAAGTAAGAAGGCTAGTGGTGTTTGCAACTTCCCACTATCAGCTGTTCATAGTTGATCAATAACTTAGGCGAGCCGAGTTATAGATAACGTGGTGAATTTAGCCAATAAATATTTGACACGTCGGCAAATATTTTAAACCATGCTTAAGAAATAAATATTATTAATGAATTGGAAAAACCTAATGTGACTCTCAACAATAACGTATTAAATATTTATTGGTGGAGTTTATGGATGATGTGATGAGTTGAGCTCATCTAAGAATCTCTCTTTGTTGACTGGACAACGACATATGCTTATATATACATGTAAATACAAGGGATATTGGACATATTTTAAGAAAATATTATTTTTCGCCCATTTTAGAGTATGTTCTTACTTTTTTTTGGTTATTTACCCTGAAAAATATGAACTATTTAATAATTTTTCAATCTATCATGAACTATTTTTTCTGAAAAAATCACGAACTATTCAAGAATTCCCTAATCTAAGACGAACCATTTTTTTGCCTAATAAATCACAAACTATTCAAGAATTTTCTAATCTACTATACCGTTAATTAATTTATTAATTGTTGATGTGTATCGTTAATTTTATTGATTGTACAAACGGAGTTTGACATTGCATCATACGTGGCATCCATCTGACATGGCATCATACAGAGTCTCATGGCCGTGCAAACAGATATTCTCTATTTTTATGACATCCACATATGATACTCAGACTCTGTTTATGCAATCAGTAAAATTAATGGTACAAATAAGCAATCAACGATCAACATTAACGACGTGGTAAATTAGAAAAAAACACAACATAATTTGTGATTTTCTAGTAAATAAGTAATTCGTGATAAATTGAAGAATTCTTGGACGGTTCGTAACTCTAATTTTCTTCGTCTGCACAATTGATGCTCAGTTAATTTGTAGTTTCAAGAAGAATTGGTGATGATATAATTTCATTCAAGCACATTTAGGTCATCTATGACGTAATAATATTTAACAGATAATGGTTTTTATGTTAAATTTTGAAAAATAAGAAGGAAATGGATTTAAAGTAAATTTGAGAATAATGGTGAGTTTTTGTAAAGGGAATACTCATTCTCATCAATTAAGAAAAAATTTATCATAAAAATATACACATAATTAATTCTCAACAATATAATTAATACAAATATAAAATAAAGAGCAAAAAATAATCTTTATTCTTATTTACCAAACACAATATTAATAGACTCATAACTTACAATTGCTCCCATTCTTCGATGTCAACTTACACTCACATAAATGCATATGTGTACATATATGTAAATTCTCAACCCCCCTTTCTTTTATTTTTTTTTTATTTTATCAATCATAGTTATTTTATTTTTTTTTTAAAGTGATAAACCAACAACTTTTACTTGGGGGTTGGACTTAATTCAGTCATGTGCATTTGGCATTCTTAATTATTGTATGATCTTTTTATTAATCGGCAATTATTTTATGGAAAATTTTACCAAACCTTCCCGGTTTGGTACCTTGGCTTGTATATAGCCATGGCGCCATGGCGTGACATGATTGAGCGCTGCGGCGCCTTGGCTATTTACAAGCTAAGGTACCAAAGGTTTGGTAGAGGTATAATTAATATAGTTCATATATAGCTGGAATCAACGTCTATTACGAGATTTTATAATTTCAAAGTCTTGTATTCGACCTGCGTACTCTTGTTAGAAATGTCCTCTTTGAATTTAGGGTTGATAAAAATACCGACTACTATGAACTATGCTAGATCTTAATAGTACTGCACTGACGGGATCGGTGCCTGTGTTGGTTGTTGTTCAGATCGTGCGATATGTTCGTGATCGAACACAAGAATCTAAACATTACAAAGCGGGAGGACAAGATTGTAATTATTGTTTTCCACTGTTAAACTGGTAAGAGGATTTACCAGTTGACAAACTCTTAAGTGAGCAAAGCTCACATATGACAAGGTAAATTTAGCCAATAAATGTTCGATATGTGAGCAAATACAATTAAAAAACTAATATTTTAAATGAATAAAAAATGTGATGAAATATTTAAAGATGATGTGTTAAATATTAATTAGTAGAGTTCACGGATGATATAGTGAGCGGAGTTCGTACGAGAATCTTCCTTTACTAGTTTGTCGCTTCACAATTTCCACCCAAAAGAAAACTACTACATTCAATTTCAGTCCAAACAGATTTAGAAGGATGTGATTGAACCAAAATGGAAAGAAAATTAAATGATTTCATCTCTTTGACTTTTCTAAAGTCATAAATGCACTACTTCCATGTAAATTGTAATTACCAAATTTTATATTAATTTATTTATCCCCTCAAGCTCCGAAATCTGCAGCATTCATTGACCGGTTGACCATAAATCTCCCTACAAAATCCAGCTCCGTCTTCTCCTCCACTAGTCCTGATCCCCCCCTCTGTCCGCCGAGGAATTCCGTCAGTGTCATGGAACAGCCACCAAACTTCTCCGGCGGTGGCGGGTGGCGGCCGCCGCAGCCGCCCCCTCGGCCGTCCCCGAGGAAGGAGCTCCAGATCCTGGGCCCCCGGCCGTCCCCGCTCCAGGTCAGCAAGGAGTCCCACAAGATCAAGAAGCAGCACCCGAGGCTGCCGCCGCCGCTGCCGCAGCAGCTCCACCAAGCGGCGGCGCTTCCGCCGCCGGAGCATATGCAGCCGGTGATCATCTACTCGGTCTCGCCGAAGGTCATCCATGTGGAGGAGAGCAAGTTCATGTCCACCGTCCAGCGCCTCACTGGGCTCTCCCCCGGCCCCGGAGCGGGAAACGTTTCCCCGGCGGCGAGGCTGGCTTCCATCGAGAGGGCCAGCCCCACGGAGAGGGATCGAGGCGGCAACGAGGTCAGCCTAAGCGATGAGGATATCATGGGTATCTTAGAAGGGTTGGAGCTGGGGCAGATTCCGGGGATCTTGTCGCCGGCTCCGGCCACGCTGGCGCCGGTTCCAGCCGGGCTGTTCTCGCCGTCCGCGGCGGGGCCCCAGCAGAACACGTCATTTTTGCAAGATTTGAGCCCGTTTTGGCATAACAGCCCTTCTTCTGCACTCTTCTCGGCTCCAATAATCTTCTCTCCGTCTCCATCTTCAGTAGATCTCTTCAACCTGCTTGTGGAATTCTAGCTCAGCTCATACTCGTAGGGGGGAAATTGAAAAGTATAGAATTGGGGGGAGTTAGAAAATCTCAGAATCTAGTGGGGGCGAAACTATGAAAATAGAAAAACTCTGAGAGGCGGCTCCTGGGCCAAATGAGAATGGTTGTTTTGACTTCTTCGATGACCTTTCGACACGACCAAATTTGGCAATTGGAAGAGGGGAGAGGATGGAGAATGGCAACAATGCTCTGCAAGATTCAGACTTTTGGGTGGGAAATTTGGGTGATTTTCCGGCACCACGATACCTCGGAATTGCGAAAGAGAGAGCGCTGTTCAGGTTCTATGTCCAGTACCATATGATGTAGCTTGTGGGATGCGGCGGTTCTGAGACCGGGTCGGGTTACAGGGATGACCAAGACACTGTACGTAGGTTGTTGTCATATGTACTGACTTTCGTAGGCTACTACTGTACTGATGAGCAACTGTTTCTCTACAGTTTCTTCATTTTTGTTTTTTGCCCATTTTACAATGTAATTGTTATGGTAGGCTGTGTAAATTTCATCATTGATGACATACATTAAATTGCTCATTGATGACATATGTCTATATTATCGTTTCTTCTTTCTTTCCCCCTCTATATCAAGAATCCTTTCATAATAATAGGGTCGAAATAAATCAAACAACTTATTCGACTTGTTTTGAGAGATCAAGTTTCAAATCAAATCTGTTTAGCTCAAATGATCCAAACCATGTAAAACCGGTTCTCGCTGTTCGGTTAATTGGTTATCTACTCTTTTGTGCTCTTCATTTAACTGCGAAAATATGTACAGTGTTCGAGCAAAAAGAATTAACAAAGGAAGAATAAAAAGTGGCACACATGTTAACAGAGTTTAATTAACTTTCTGTTTACAGTTATACAACTGAATGTAACAAACAAACTCCTCCATGGACTTGTAATATAAATACATAATGAAGACTCTTAGCAATGTGTGCTGAACATTGATCACAAATAATCTTTTCTGCATCTCTGTTCTTCTCTCTGTTCTCTCTTGACTTCTTCTCTTTGATCACAAATTGTGATATGGTATCAGAGCTGCTCGCTTCATTGCGTTGAAAGATGGCTGGAAGAACTCAATCCTCTTCTCCCTCAAATACCGATCAATCGGCATGTTTTGCTCAGAGTGATATTCACAGTCCATTCTTCTTGCACGGCGCCGATCATCCAGGTCTCGTTCTGGTATCTCACATCCTCACAGGTCCAAATTAAATGGCCTTGAATGCCAAAAACAAGCTAGGTTTTGTTGATGGCACTCTGAAGCAACCAGAAACAAGGGATGACAACGCAGGCATATGGTCACGATGTAATAGCATGGTGATTTCGTGGATTTTGAATGCTATGGTCAAAGAAATTGCCGATAGTCTCCTGTATTTTGAAACTGCAGAAGCCGTGTGGAAGGATCTTTCTGATAGATTTCATCAGAGTAATATACCACGAATTTTCCAGGTCAAACAACAACTTCTCAAGCTTTCACAAGGATCTCTGGATGTCAATGGCTATTTTACCAAACTCAAAATTCTATGGGATGAGTTGAAGAATTACCAACCAATTCCTCCATGTGAGTGTGGTGGTATGAAGACGTGGTCGGATCATCTTGATTAGGAATACGTAATCCAGTTTCTCATGGGATTAAACGACTCATATGCAGGCATCCGAGCACAAATTCTCATGCTCGATCCTTTACCTAATGTCTCCAGAGTGTTTAATCTTGTTATACAAGAGGAGCGACAGCGCAAGATCGCACCTGGTGGTCTTCAGCCGATGAAATCGATGGCATTCTCTGTTTCCTCAACGGCAACACTTGCAACAAATTCGGAATTGCTCGGAAGCACAACTGCAGTTGCAGAAGGAAGAGGATGACGTGACAGGCCCATCTGCTCTCACTGTGGAGTACTGGGTCATAGAATGGATAAATGTTACAAGCTTCATGGTTATCCACCGAGCTATCAGCCCAGGCCCAGGTCTGTGATGGCTCCAGCAGCCCAAAACAAAGCCCCTGTTCTTATTTCAAACGAAGGACACAAACGCTTCGCGCCATTCACAGCATCGACAACAACCACGGTAACTCCTTCTTCTGGAAGTCTTTCTAATGAACAGGTACAACAAATGATTGCGTACTTGAGCACGTAGCTTCGCCTTCAAAGCAACAATCCATCTGAGAGTACACCTTTTCTTGAGCCTTCCAATCCAGTGGAAACCTCACAGTCTTCTAGTGTTGTTTCTCATTTCTATGGAACGGCTTCCTTCTCACCTTTTGTCTTAAGTTTTCTACCCTCTGTTTCTTCTAAAAACTGGATCATAGACAGTGGAGCCACCAATCACGTTTGCTGTGATCTTACTCTCTTTACAACATTTACACAAGCTACGGATGTATCTATTATGTTACCAAATGGTACTCAAGCACTAGTTGAATACATTGGCACAATTCATCTCACAAATTCACTTTTCCTCAAAAATGTTCTGTATATTCCTTCCTTTGCTTTCAATCTGATCAGCGTCAGTGCTCTTGTTTCTGATAACCCATATGTCGTTAATTTTCATCCTCATTCTTGTACCATTCAGGACCTGGCCAAGGGATTGATGATTGGGAAGGGTAATCACAAAAACCACCTCTACATTCTGGATACAGCAGCTTGTTTTTCATCTGTTTCGCCTATTCTGACTATCTCTTCTTTATCTGTTCAAGCTAAAAGCACCATTTGGCACTTTCGTTTAGGCCATCCTGCTCCTAGTCAATTACAAATATAGCATAAAGAGCTGATGTTACCTTATGTTGTAACTTTGCCCTCTACACATTGTGAAATTTGTCACAAAGCAAACAGAAGAGACTTCCTTTTTCTTCGAATAACAAACTGTCTTGCTTTCGATCTTGTTCACATTGATACATGGGGACCCTTTCATATTCCCACCATAGAAGGTCATAAGTATTTTCTTACTATCGTTGATGATAGCACAAGAGCTACTTGGATCTACCTAATGCATTTGAAATCTGATGCTGTCACTCTCTTTCCCAGCTTTTATAACTATGTTTTGACACAATACAACCAGCCTATTAAAGCTGTTCGTTTTGACAATGCACCGAACTAGCTTTCCATGATTTCTTTGCCTCTAAAGGTATCATTTCCTTTTATTCTTGTGTTGAGACTCCTGAGCAAAATTTAGTGGTTGAGCGAAAACAACAACACATTTTGAATGTTGCTCGTTCTTTGCTCTTTCAGTCCAATCTACCTCTGTATCGTTGGGTAGACTGTGTACTGACTGTTGTATACCTCATCAATCGAATACCCTCTCCTTTACTGCAAAACAAATCTCCTTTCGAACTCCTCCAGAACCAGAAACCATCCTATCTTCACTTATGAGCCTTTGGGTGTCTCTGTTATGCTACTACTTCTTCCCATAATCGAACTAAATTCAATCCCAAGGCCGGGGCCTGTGTGTTTTTAGGATATCCTTTTGGCTACAAAGGCTACAAACTCTTAGACATTGAGAGTAATCGTATATACATTTCTCAAAATGTTATCTTTCATGAGACCATTTTTCCTTTCGTCTCTACTGTTGCTGTTGATGTTTCTCTCGACATCTTTCATGACAGAGTACTTCCTTTGTCATTCTCTTCTCCTACAGAACCATTACTACCATTGTCCACTACACATTCACAATCCTCTTCTTCTGCAGAACCATTCCTGCCATTGTCCAGTACACCATCACAATCCCCTTCACTTTCTGCAGCATCTTCTTCTTCCCAATCATCTCGACCTCAAAGGGCACATAAGGCTCCTTCTTACCTGCGAGACTATCACTGCTGTCTCACACAGCAAGCCAATTCTTCTTCCTGCATCATGCCCTCTACTACCCCGCATCCTATCTCTTCTTTTCTCAGTTATCACAGGCTCAGTAAACCATACAAAAACTTCATTCTCTCTGTCTCCTCCTATTCTGATCCTAAAACTTTTCTTCAAGCAAAAACTTCTCAGGTGTGGAAAGATGCAATGCAGGTTGAGTTGCGTGCTCTTGAGCTCAATCGAACCCGGTCCTTAGTCTCACTTCCTGCAGGAAAGACACCGGTGGGCTATAAGTGGGTATATAAGACCAAGTTCAACTATGATGGCAGTGTGGAAAGACACAAAGCTCGCCTTGTTGCCAAGGGCTATACACAACAGGATGGCATTGATTTCCTTGACACTTTTTCTCCAGTGGCTAAACTAGTCACTGTGAAGTTGTTGCTTGCTCTTGCAGCTAATAAAGGATGGTCTCTTCATTAGCTTGATGTCACCAACGCTTTCCTTCATGGTGATCTCGACGAAGAACATATGACTATCCCACTTGGCTATTGCAGCAGTAAGGGGGAGACTCTTCCACCAAATGCAGTGTGCAAATTACATAAGTCCATTTATGGACTCAAACAAGCCTCTCGTCAATGGTTTAGTAAATTTTCTGTTGCACTCCTTGATGAAGGCTTTCGTCAATCACAGTCAGACCATACTTTGTTTCTTCGACAAACATCCAACACTTCCTTTATTGCCCTACTAGTCTATGTCGATGACATAGTGATTGCTAGTGATGATGAAGTAGCTGTCAGTTCTTTAAAGGTAGCTTTGAATAAAAGATTCAAGATGAAAGACTTGGGTCCCTTGAAGTACTTTCTTGGCCTAGAAATTGCGAGATCTAAATCAGGGATTACTCTGAATCAAAGGAAATATGCATTGGAGTTGCTTGCTGAAGCTGGTATTTTGAATTGTAAACCAGTCTCTATTCCCCATGATCCCAATGTCAGAATTTCCCAGCAAGATGGAGATCTTTTAGAAGATCCAAGTGAATATCGAAGATTGATTGGAAAGCTTATATATCTTACAATTACCAGGCCAGATATTAGTTTTGCAGTGAACAAATTCAGCCAGTTTATGGGAGCTCCTCGTAGTGTTCATTTACAAGGACTTAAGAGAATACTGTAGTACTTGAAGAAGACACCGGGACAAGGATTATTTTTCCCTTCCAGCTCTGTTCTTCAGCTCAAAGCCTTCGTAGATGCTGACTGGGGAAGCTGCCCAGATACACGAAGGTCAGTAACTGGTTTCTGCATTTTCCTTGGTAATTCTCTGGTGTCATGGAAATCGAAGAAGCAACAGGTGGTTTCTAGATCCTCAGCTGAGGCGGAATACAGAGCTATGGCTCAGTCCTGCTGCGAGATTGTTTGGATACTGAATCTCTTGAAGGATTTTGGGGTGGAGCATCCCAAACCAGCTTTTCTCTATTGTGATAATCAGGCAGCCATTCATATCTCTACCAATCAAGTGTATCACGAAAGAACTAAACACAACGAGCTGGATTGCCATTTCGTCAGAGAAAAGATTCAATCGGGCTGCTTAAGGGAATTGCATGTTTCCAGTACCAATCAAATAGCAGATTTGCTTATCAAAGCATTACATCCAAAGCAGTTCCATTCATTGTTAAACAAGATGGAGTTCTCAATATTTACTCACCATCTTGAGGAGGAGTGTTAACATAGTTTAATTAACTTTCTGTTTACAGTTATACTACTGAATGTAACAAACAAACTCCTCCATGGACTTGTAATATAAATACATAATGAAGACTCTCAGCAATGTGTGCTGAACATTGATCACAAATAATCTTTTCTACATCTCTGTTCTTCTCTCTGTTCTCTCTCGACTTCTTCTCTTCGATCACAAATCGTGATAACACAGGCAAAAAGGAAAAAAAAAAAAAGAACATGTGGGCTCCTAGATATAACTATTGGGGCATACCCACCTAGCGAAAAGTTGCTTATGTTGCTCTGTTGTAATTCTTTTATGTAATTGTTTTATCCCTAAAATCCTGTATTTTATTGTAATGACTGTATAAGATAGGATAGAATTGATGGATGGGCTCCATTTGATTGTGAAGCCAATCAATCCTTGTCTTCCAAACATAATAAAGAGGCTTTTCGAGCCAATCTATAGAAAATGGAGTGGAGAGATTTTCCTTTGGTCCTCCTAATTGCCCAATTCAACTCATTTTCCCGAGACCTCACCATTCGTGAGACCCCTAACAACAGTGAAACCTTGAACCAAATCAGGTTCGAAAAGAAACATTCGAAAAACAAGTGTTCCCCAGTTCCATTAGCTTTTTTGCATAGCAAACAATAGGCCTAACAATTTTTGATATGACATGGAGTTAAACAAGTTCGGATCGACCCTAAACAGGTTTCGTATCTAAATGGGTTGACCCACGTAACCGTTTATATAAACAGGTTAAACTGGGTTGAATCCGCGTAACCTGACATGACATGATTAAACCCGTTTAATTATATGTCTATGTGTCAAACCTATTAACCCATTTAAATATATTAAGTTATAATTACACTTATATCATATATATTTAGTTATACATGTTAAACGTATCGTGTCGTGTCAACCTTATTTTAAACAAGTCGTGTTCGTATTTAAAGTTTCTGACCTGTTTATTAAAAGGGTCACATACTAGTTGAGATACATTTGACACGAACCTGTTTAGATACGACACGTTTAAACACGATATGACACGTATTTTCAGGCTCAACAGACAATTGTCCAGTCCCAAATTCCACGGTGAGACTCTATCTAGTGTAGAGAGTCTCTTTCGAAATACAAGTCATGCGATGAAGCTGTGCTTAGGTATTTTAGATTGTGCCCAAGCGAGCTTGAATAACAGCACTTTATCTACCTTTTTTTCTTATAAGGAAAATATAATTTAATTATTAAAACCACATCGGTTTGGATCAATTCAAACCATTTAAAAATGGTATATCTAATCTAGCTTAAGAACACTTTTTTCCCAATTTTACTTAATAATAATATAGAAAATTGATCGATTTAGCTAAATATGATTAACCGAATGAATCATATACATTATTGTTTTTGCCAGATGATAAGGAGGGAAACAACAATGGTGACCCGGCTAGCCGACTAGTTAATGTCAGATTTCATGATAAAAAATTATTATACTTTAGAGAATTGATTTGAAATGTTTTGCCCCATTAAAATGCAGGTTGATTGCCACTTATCGGGCTGGGGAAGATATAGTCCGTTAGCCAATACTCTAGAATGTCGAGTAAAGAAAGAGTTCAGACTATTATGTTAGCCTGAGGATGGAAAAGAAGGTCCGCCTTATGGTAGTTTACCTCCTTTCTCGAGATCAAAAGAAAAATGTCTACTTCGAGGCCGGCTATACATTGCCACATGAGGACGGTATTGAGAGTTAAAATCTCACATCGACTAGATTAAAGAAGAAATTTGAGTTTAAAAGAGAATTGGGTTTCAAGCCATGAAAAGCAAATGAACAAACATTTCAATATTAATTGCAAACTTTAAGAGACATCCTGTTTACAGATGACAAGAACATGCTTTGAAGCTGTGCAGAGCACAGGTAAAAAAAAGCCAAATGATCTTACTGTCTCTACATGAACTCAGCTCACTTCCCTTCCCTTCCCTTCCCTTCACTGAGAAAAAAAAGACACACAGAAACAATCAAACAATTACATGGGAAAATTTCATGACCTGATTAAATAAAAACAGAAACTAGACCAGACTAATTCGGTGCTGTCGGAATTTACCACAATAACGATGGATTTCAAACACATACATATATCGTATAGAAGGAATCCATATTCATACATATCGTAATAAAAGGATGAGTTGTCGGCATACCTTTTAAATCTTCAGAATCGTTGTACGGGATCGAATCACGTACCAGTAACCTTCACGAACAAAAATAGACCGGCGGTGGATCCTCACTACGTAGTCGAGCGAGAACTAATCACAATTCACAGCACAAGAACCCTCTAACTCGATCTCGAATGTGAGCAACACGTAACCCGATCTTTACTTTATTTTCTCTCTTGAACTTCTCCTCTCACGTGAATCTCATGCATACATTCTATTTTGCCATTCATCATTTCTTTTGTTTATAGGTAGTTACATGAGAATGAGAAGTCATGGTCTTTCACAACGAATGTGACCCTTCGTTGAAGTAACGCAACTATTAGAGAGAAGACACTCTCTAATTGAGTCGGGTTCGGGTTAAGTCGATTAGGTTCACATGGGCGGATCGTATTTTCCTACATCTCCCACTTGCACTTGGGGAACCGTGTCGACATGGTATTGCTCACAACCATTAGAGAATGGTTCATACAGGTAGATGTGCCGTGCGACTGCCGAGCACATGAAAAAATGGGGAGCTCTATACTAGAAACTCGCTAGAGCCAGCATAGAGGCATCCACCCTACGAAAAATAAGTGTCTCGAGTGCCCTAGACTAATTTCGTATCACATCAAGCCAAGTATCTCTAATCCCTCAAAAAAGAGCATACTCAACCACTCATTTCTGTATTCACAATTATGTACAAACTACTCAATTAGTTACATAATAGGGACGTCCTTGAACACAAAACTATCGATGAGATTGAAATAGTCTTCCCTTCGCCCTCACATCACTCCATTCGAAACTGATTGCTTTCCCAGCAGTGCCCCAGCTGGCTGAATCATTCATGACCATAGGTAACACGCCAAAGTAGCGATCATCAGTCCCTTACTTTGTGATATAGTCAAAAGTGACTAAGGGCACTTATAAAATTATTTAGGACTCACACAATGATGAAGCAGAGATTCATTCATCCATTTCCTAAATAGGCCGCTTTAGTGCATGTAGTATGAAATACATGCTATGGTGGAGCTACTCTTTTTCAGAGTGTATGTCAAGCTCTTTATTAAACACCATACAGATCTTAGTTCAGTCACTTCTTGAGTGCCTAACTTGAGTCCTCTGTCCGCTCGCCCTTCAGGACGCCATAACTAAGGTCTCACATTTGACTATTAATATAAGGCATAATGAATAGAGTGGGGTATTCATTCCGGTCAAGAATTTAAGACCTCATCTCGACTCGATCTGAGGCGACACAACGGTATTTCATCCTCCCACACCACATAGGTGCTGAGAGTGTACTGTATTCATCTCATCCTTGCTCGCCCTAATAGGCGCCAAGGGCAATTGCTCATGTGAGAGAGCCAATTTTAAGCCTGTTGACATACTATCTTTATTTCGTGCTAATTATCTCACAAAATGCATAATTAAATCGTAGACAAATCATGCATTAGTTGAAAATATTTGATAACAACAAATATCATGTAGAAACGAAATGATCCATATCATAACATGAAACACAATCACTATCTACAAAGTCCTACTGCCCTTACATGAGCCCTAAAACTCTCTGTAGTTATAGGCTTAGTTAGGGGATCTGCAATCATTTGACTCGTAGGAATGTACATCGGGACCACTTCCTTCTGCGCAATCATATCTCTGATGAAGTTAATATATGATCTCTATGTGCTTTGTCTTGCCGTGATACTTCGAATCCTTAGCATAGGCCAGTGCAGCCATGCTATCACAATGTATCGTCATTGGGTCCGAATCATCTCTCTTGACATTGAGGTCATGCAGAAAGCGCCTTAGCCAAATGGCTTCTTGCACAGCAGCAGAACACACAACAAACTCTGCTTCCATTGTGGACAAGGCTGTGCAGGTTTGTTTCTTGCTGGCCCAAGTCACGGCACCTCCATTCA
Source organism: Lagerstroemia speciosa (assembly GCA_037672795.1). Classification (NCBI taxonomy): domain Eukaryota; kingdom Viridiplantae; phylum Streptophyta; class Magnoliopsida; order Myrtales; family Lythraceae; genus Lagerstroemia; species Lagerstroemia speciosa. The sequence goes on along the minus strand of CM075299.1, from coordinate 9,996,484 downwards.
GTAAGAAAACATATCCGGTAGTCGACTTCCGTTCATCCACGTCTCCAGCCCAATTGGCATCACTATATCCGACTGGATTCAGCTTAGTGCCCCGATAGCACAACATGTAGTCTATTGTGCCTTTTAAATAGCGAAGTATCCTCTTTACTGCTTTCCAGTGAGCGGAACCTGGGTTAGACTGGAATCGACTGACCAAGCCAACAGCATAACATATGTCAGGCCGAGTACACATCATAGCATACATCAGGCTTCCCACTGCGCTAGCATAAGGGACATGTGTTATGCGTTGCTTCTCCTCTATGGTCTTTGGACACATGTCAAGACTCAACCTTTCACCCTTAGCTACAGGAGTGTCACATGGCTTACAATTGTGCATTTGAAATCGCTCAAGAATTTTCTGAATGTAATTCTCTTGGGACAATCCCAAAAGTTTCTTTGAGCGATCTCGTAGGATCTTAATCCCGAGCACGTAATCTGCCTCACCCATATCTTTCATGTCAAATTTGGCAGATAGCCACTCCTTAGCTTCGACAAGCATTTGCATGTCATTTCCAGCCATTAGAATGTCATCAACATACAATGATAGGATCAAGAAACTTCCCTTGGAGCGTTTCATATACACACAGTGATCCTTCTCATTCATCGTAAACCCGTAGGATGTAATGGCTCGATGAAATCGAATATACCATTGTCTGGATGATTGTTTCAGGCCATACAAGGACCTTTTGAGCTTGCAGACTTTGCGCTCCTGACCTTGTGCCACGAAACCTTCAGGTTGATCCATATAGATCTCCTCATCCAGTTCTCCATTGAGAAATGCAGTTTTAACGTCCATCTGATGTAGTTCAAGATCCAAATGTGCGACAATGGCTAGAATGATGCGGATCGAAGCAAACCTAACCACTGGGGAAAATGTTTCTTCGTAATCCACACCTTCTTTTTGGGTATAGCCCTTTGCTATTAGGCGAGCCTTGTATCTATCGATAGAACCATCCGCCTTCCGTTTGACTTTTAGGATCCACTTGTTCCCAATCGTCTTATGTTCAGGTGGAAGATCAACCAAGTCCCAGACATGGTTGGTCCTCATGGACTCCATCTCTTCGTTCATTGCATTCGTCCACTCTTTACTTGCAGAAGATGAGAGAGCGTTTTTCACAGATTTAGGCTCTGCATCATCTTGCGTAACAATCATGAAAACATCTCCTTCGACCTCGAATCGGCGACGGGGAATATTTCCACGTTTGCTTCTTCGTGGTTGAGGCTCGAGCGGAATTCTCTCCGATGAACTAGGTTCACCAGCTATTAAGTCACTCCCACTATTCCCAGGAGGTGGAGGAACTGATTCCTCATCCTCTACTGGCTTATCTAGAGCGCCTTGTATGGATTCCTCTTTTTCATATAATTCAATCTCTTTTGAAACCTCACCCCTGCTAGGGAATTCGTCCTCCAAAAAATCCACGTCTCTTGACTCAATTTCAAAGACAGTTCCGTCAGCATTCTCACCAATGAACACGTATCCCTTAGAATGTTCGGAATATCTAATAAAGATACACTTCCGACCTCTAGGTCCTAACTTCCCATACTTATGAGAAGCGTTGTGCACATATGCTGCCGAACCCCATGGCCGCAAATGTTCTAAAATAGGTTTTTCACCGGTCCATAACTCGTACCGGGTTTTAGGAACTGATTTGGAGGGCACGCGATTAAGTACATAGGCAGCAGTCAATAGCGCATCTCCCCAATAGGAGATAGGCAAGTTAGCTTGCGCCATCATAGACCTAACCATATCTACGAGGGTTCTATTCCTCCTTTCTGCCACTCCATTTTGTTGTGGAGTTCCTGGTATTGTTAATTGTCTATCAATTCCCTTTTCATCACAGAGCCTCTTAAATTGCTCCGATAGGTACTGACGTCCTCGGTCAGTTCTGAGAGCTTTAATTCTCTTATCTAATTGATTCTCAACCAAATTCATATATTTTCCAAAGCAATTCAATGCTTCAGACTTATGGGAGATCAAGTAGATGTGACCAAATCGTGTATAGTCGTCTATAAATGTGATGAAATAATACGCACCAGAACGTGCTCTCACATTCATTGGTCCGCAAATATCTGAGTGAACTAATTGCAATGGAACAGATGCCCTTTTAGCTTTACCAAACGGTTTTCTGGTTGCCTTTCCTTCAAGACAATGTTCACAAGTTGGCATGCTAACCTTTGCGAGAGGGCCTGAAAGACCTTCTCTAACAAGTTTGGTCATTCGATTTAAGCCTACATGGCCTAATCTAGCGTGCCATCTAATCGTATTAGTGCAAACATCATTATTACTTGAAGCAATTAAAGAAAAGGAATCGACATTTTTATTCTCATAATAATCAATGTCTAAAACCATTAAACCATCCGAAATAAAGCCACTGCCATAGAAAATGTCGCCAAGAAAAATGCTCATAGATGAGTCCTCAAAAACAAATTTAAATCCAATACCTAACATGACCATAACTGATAAGAGGTTTCGCCGGATCTCAGGAGTATGAAGGACATCATGGAGATAGAGTGTGCGACCACCTCGCAGATTGAGCTTGTAAGTGCCGATTCCAAGCACTTGCACACTCGAACTATTTCCCATATGCACCTTTCTTCCGATAGGGACTCGGCGATACTCCACGAACCCATCTCGACTCCTTGCTAGGTGGTCGGTTGCGCCTGAATCCACAATCCACAAAGGAGTAGGATTAGCAGTTGAACCATCAGTGACCATAAAACATTTAGGGCGAGAACAAGGATTTATAAGTACCTTCTTTGCTTCAACGCAGTCGCGAGCAAAGTGTCCCATTTTTTGGCAGTTATAGCACTTGACTTTGCTTAGGTCTTTCTTTCCACCACGCTTTCCTCTCTTGCGCTTGGTGGACTTGCCTTTCTTGGGCGCAGGTTCGCCCTGGTTCTTAGGAGCACCTCCAGCTCGCTTACGTTTTGGCCCAGAAGCCTTTCGCGAACTGGAGGCCACAACATTAGCCTTCGAATTGGGCTTAGCAGCCTTCAGGCGCTCGTCCTCCAGCTCTAAATGGCGACAAATGTCGTCAAACATTTTGACATTTTCGTTGTGGGTCATATTTGCTTTCATGTGCTCCCAGGAACTAGGTAGTGATCTAATCACTGCCTGGACCTACTGCTCATCAGAAAGGGTCACCCCACGAGACTTAAGGTCTCGGATCATAGTAGCCATGCATCGGAGATGCTGCTTCATGGTTTGATCTGACCTTTTGACACAGGAATCGAACCTCATGTTCAATTCCCGGAGTTTGGTGAGGGACATCACACCGAACTTGGATTTGAGGGCCTCCCACATCTCGTGAGCAGTTGGATACATATCAAACTCACCAATTAGATCATTATGCATGCTGTTTAACATAGTAAAGCGTGCACAACGGTCCTTCTTGAGCCAACTCTGGTAGGCATCAAGGTCTCGTTGGTGCTGAGGTGTATCACCTTTTTCAGGCACATTCATGGCCTGGTCCAAAGTCTCCAAGACTTCCTGCTCATCCAGGAGATACTGAATTTTCCGGCGCCAAATGTCATAATTGTTGCCATCCAGTTTCTCACCCTTCATCAAATCAGCGACAATAGACTTTGATGCCATTACTAAATCTATTTTACATGCGCATAGATATTTTCATAATTAACACAAATAATCACAAAATTTATGTAGCAACAATCTAAACAACCAACAGAAATAATCAAAGGTGCGAGATCGAAAATTCGCAGTGCTCCTAATCATCGCTCACATTCTCTTGACCACATCTATCAATAAATTTAATTATCATACATAAATTTATTTTGGAGCGAAATTAATTCACTCGACAAAATCTCCCACAAAATATAATATGCAACAAATCATTAAATGCACATCATACTTGTTTCAATTTATTCTAAGTTTTCGGAATATTATAGTAATTTTCTTAATCAATGAATTAACTAAATATGATTTAAATCAAGAAAATTATCAAACACAATGCAAAAAATCAGAAATCACTCTTAAACATTTCTGACATATTGCTGATACTCATGAAAAATTTTCGTAGTTTTCCAGAATGTTGTGATATTTTTCCTAATTAATCAAGCAACTAAAAAGCGATTAACACTATGGAAAAATATGTAACTCAGTTATAAAAATCCAAAAACACTCCAGAAAGATTCTTTCTAGGTAAAGTTCTCCAGAAAAAATTTTCATAATTTTTCGGACTACAATTAATTTAATCTGAATTTATAATATAAATTCAATTATTAAATAATAATAATTGTTATTGGCATCTAAAATTTTTCAAAAAATTCCATGATACTCCTCTAGTGTTCAGGAATCTACATAAAAAATTTCACCTCATAAAAATATCATGTGTTTTAGATATTGGGCGAGACTTAAAAAAAAATGTGTATTTACCATTTCTATATTTTTGGAAATTATTCTGACCTCTTCTGATTGTTGAAAAATTTTTAAAAAAATTATCAAACATATAAAATCGTGTTAGAATTGCAGCGGTGAAAATGACTCGATGATCAAGCATCGGAGCAGTTCATACGGCCGCAAATCGCGCCATTGCGCGCATGAGGTTGATAGTACAACCTATTTTCTTCGTATTTCTACTCTTCGTGGCCGGAGTGTGTGCTTCACGCTCCAACTTACCGGCCTCTTACTGGCGAGTGCGTGATGCCGTCCGCTCCCACTCGGCGAGTGGAGTCCGTTGTAACTTTCGGTTTCTCAATTGGATCTAGGGGTGAGCCACACTCTCCCTTCCGAGAGTAGCCTAGGTTCTGGACTTGTTCTAGGTGTTCTCAACACCCAGAAATATTTTGATCCGGTCCAAAATTTTAAACAATCATAACTTTGTCATACGATATCGAAATGAGGCATATAATATATCGTTGAAATCGTATTGAAACAAGGAATCTAACAATAATTCACCCCAGAAAATATCGACATCAAAATAGGATCAGTAATCACAGAACCGGCCTACTGTTCATCTACTTTGATTCATGATATATATTGATACGGAAACGATCTCTATTGCTCTGATACCAATGTCGGAATTTACCACAATAACGATGGATTTCAAACACATACATATATCGTATAGAAGGAATCCATATTCATACATATCGTAATAAAAGGATGAGTTGTCGGCATACCTTTTAAATCTTCAGAATCATTGTACGGGATCGAATCACGTACCGGTAACCTTCACGAACAAAAATAGACCGGCGGTGGATCCTCACTACGTAGTCGAGCGAGAACCAATCACAATTCATAGCACAAGAACCCTCTAACTCGATCTCAAATGGGAGCAACACGTAACCCAATCTTTACTCTATTTTCTCTCTTGAACTTCTCCTCTCACGTGAATCTCATGCATACATTCTATTTTGCCATTCATCATTTCTTTTGTTTATAGGTAGTTACATGAGAATGAGAAGTCATGGTCTTTCACAACGAATGTGACCCTTCGTTGAAGTAACGCAACTATTAGAGAGAAGACACTCTCTAATTGAGTCGGGTTCGGGTTAAGTCGATTAGGTTCACATGGGCGGATCGTATTTTCCTACAGGTGCCATACTCAAACCAGCAAAAGCCTAGCTTGAAAACCTCATTGTCGAAAACTTCGTGGAATGGAATCCCCGCAGAGCCTCACAGGCAACCCGTAGTTGTGGAACGTCCGGATTTTCCCATCAAAGCTCGCTGTCACGATCACGAGGCCCCATGTATCTGGGACCCAAATGTGATCATTGATGGTTCCTTCTCCGTGCAAGTCTCGCTCCTTAGCCGGCCGAAACTCGTATCCTTCTTCCTCTGATAACTTCTGTTGCAGAGGAAGCTTCTCCTCGGGCCATGTTGCGGTTCCTAGGCATGGGCTGTGGATAGAGAACCAGTTCCCAGCTGAGAACCTGTCCGAATCCCTTGCCTCGGGAGGATGCTCTCGCCTTCTCGAGCAATATCGGAGGCCCTTCCTGCTATTGATTCCTGGGAGACTTCAGTCTGTTCCCGTGCTTGACCATGGTAAGGCAACGGATACAGCCTCAGAGATGAAATGTTCACAGGACCGAACCGACTTCACAGTTTCACTTTTGGATGGAGGGAGAGAACAGCTGTCGTAGTTCCACAGATAAACTCGAGAATCATCTCTGGCCGATACTATGTGTTTCCCGCTCGAAGTAAATGAGGCTGAGAGCTGACTTCCTGACACTGGAAGACCTGTCATGTTCAAAGACCATGACCCATTTAGAAGCCAGCCAAGGAATAGACACCGAACTCTTCATGTTTTTTTAACAATCTCTCGGTTATAATCCATAGCTAGATGCAGCTGGAGGTCAAAATTACAAAATTCGTTTACACGAAGATTGAGAAAGACTTGTATTGCTGTGAACATCAATCTCTCATCCATTACCTCTGTACTTTTGGACAATATTCGAACCCTCGAGGACCCATATTTTGCCATCCTCTGATGCGATCATAACCTTCCCGGAATTTTCCCGAGAAAACTACACGGAAATGCAGTCTTCTGAGTGATGTAGATGGGGCAAAAAACTGATGATGTGTGAGATAAATGGCCACAGCCATACCTGAATGCTTGTTATCCTGTTTAAAGTCTTTTTCTGTCCCTGAATGTCTATGATTCTATCGAGATGTAGATGGGCACCTGCACCATGAAAATCCAAGTTTTAGGTTTTTCTAGCTTTGAAAACTCAGTAAAAATAACAAACTCAGAGAGAGATGCTCAACTTTGTATTTTGCAACATAGAGAAAGAACAATTAGTTACCTGATGTATTGAAGAAATGGCAAGTGCCCACAACAGAGCCGGCTACAAATCCCTGAAAATATATGAACAACAGACAGTGTTATTGTATATGATCATGGCGAGCACTGAATATTTGGTTAAATATTAGGAGATCAGGTTCTGAATCACACTTTTCCATCGGGTTGGTAGCATATGGCAGTTATTACATCTTGAACATCTGCCCAGTCAACGACTCGTCTCTCAGAAACTCCCCAAACTCGAACTTTCCTGTCTATGGAGCCACTGACAAAGTAGTTCTCATCAACGGGGTTGAATTGAATGCAAGTCACTGTTCCAATTCAAGTAACAGCAGGAAATCAGAATGGGAATTACATGGAAAGCAACCAGAAAATTATCAATTCAGGCAAGGCAAGACAAGAGAGCTAGTATCAAAGAATCTCTGAATTACCATAGTTAATATGACGGAAAATATTAAGGCATTTGTCCAAGCCCAAATTCCACATACGAACTGTCTTACCCGTGGATGAGGAGAGAAGACACTGCAGTTGGGAAAAAAGATCTCATCAGACATAACGAGAAAGGCGAGTTTTCATTTGAATTTTCGGAAATGAATCTTGTTAGAATAGACTCGCTAAACTCACGTTTGAGTTTGACCAAGCAAGGTCTAGAATGTCACCCGTGTGGCCATTGAACTCCCCAACTGGTGATTCGTCTATCCAGAAGACCTTACTGGGAATGAGAACCGAGGACTCACTCGAGCCCTTCATTCCAGAGCTGAACTTGTCTTTCTTTACTTTGCCTCCTTCACAGGAAGGGAAGTCACTGAAATGGGCATCAGCAGAATTAACTCTCCAAACCCAAACAATCCCATCAGAGCATCCACTGGCCAAGTACTGACCGTCAGGGCTAAACTTCATTGTCCAGATGATTCCTCTGTGAGCTCGAATCTCTTGCCCTGAGTAAAGTCCCGTGAACTCCTTCAACCTTTTCTGCCTGAGCCGGACCTTCAACTTATCCAACATGGGCAATTTGCTCATTTCCCTATAGTCTGGTCGACTGGAAAAAGAACCTGCTACCAAATTTCTTCTACTTTTTGCAGGAAAACTCCACCATCTATTAAGTTTCCTGTTACTCACACTTTTCACTTCTTGCTTCTCTTGTTGCTTCTCTTGTTGCCTGCATTCCCAGGAAGAAGGGGATTCATTCTCTTGATCTTTGTCTGAATCGTCTATCAGCTCCCATGCATCGCTCCTTGATTCTCTTCTAGAACTAACTGAACATTCCTCCACAGAATCACTGTCCATTTCCCACGAGCTCGAGACAGTTCCACTCACCTCGCATAATCTCTCACCATCAAGACAATCAGAACCCGTAAATTCTGCAAAAACCGCTCTTCGGAGAAAGTTTTGTCGCCTTTCCTTGACGCTCGCAGGTTCCTTCACCCAAACACCATAATCAAACCCTTCATCGGACAAATATAAATACTCGGCTGAATCAAAGAAGACATCGGAACTCTCTCCCCTATAATTGGAGCCCTTCATTTGTCCAACTCTTCAGCATCAAATAGCAACCTCATAAAACACAGGCTTATATTCTAACAGAGTAAACTTAAAACACCCAGTACCGAGAAACGGAAATTCCTTGGCCGAGTTCCGCTCGAAAACAAGGGGACAGAGCAGCTAGATATTATACACTGGGCAGTAATCCTTAACTCTTACACTTGAAACTAACGCAGGCACCAAAATTGTCCAAGTACGAGGTGCCCAACCCAAGCGCCAGTCCTCAAAAGAGCCCCAGAAGAACTCTCATTGAAGCTCATCGCTTGCATGTTCCTGAACCACCCTCCAGGGTACTCAACATTGGTCCCAATGCTTCGGATAATATGTACAATACCCGGAACCCAGAGGGCAAAATAGAGGAAATGATTCGAAAGGCCGAATTTTTTTTTTTTCAGATTTTTACCTCGCGTTCTATGAGAAGCAAGACGGGAACCGACTGCCTCCGAAATTTCAATGGAAAATGGAGGAGGAAGGGAAGTCATAGAGAGAGGAAAGAGACGGGGATAGAGAGACTTTGTTCTTCTCTCCTCCGTTTCTTCTTCCTCGTCTCACTTCTTCCTCTGCAAACTAAATAGGCCAAACTACCACTGCTTATATGCTGTCTGTTTTTTCTTCTCTCTCTTTTTTCTAATTGAATTGAACGTTTCGATTGCGGTGAAATCCACCACCAAAAACTTAAATTCTTCTACCTCACAATAATATTAATTATAGTAACTGCTCGACTGATTAGTAGAAATTTATTCATTTGTCATATTTTGACTTTGATTAGTATTTTCTCATGCCATGTGACGATGTAAGATCATTTAAGAATTTATCAACACCAACGCTTCCTTCGCGGCAATAAAGTGAAAACTGTCAACGAGAGGAAATGGTTATTGGTATAATCAGACAACAAGTCAAAGAAAGTCAAAGCAATATTAACTGCCAGGAATAAAGATTGATGCTTTATGAAGGGAAAATCCAAAGGCGAAAACTTTCCCAGCTCATCTAGCAAAAAAGGAAAACTTTCACAGCTAACGGAAGAGACAGCGAGGATTGGATCCGGAATATTAAGTGCCCATAATAGAAAACTGCAGTAATTTAAGGTATTGAAGTGCATGTTCGAAAGTAAATTTCCTTCAAGAAACCTGGAGTTCCGGGCACCCAGTTGAGCAACTGAGCGACAGGACCAAACTTCGAAAAAATCTTAGATCGAGCAAACGATTACCTATTATATTACAGTTAATGAAGAGTTACAAAGAAGGTCTCCCAACCTATTCATGTGTCTTTGTTAGAGCAAACCGTTGTTTTTTTTTTTTTTTCATCTATTGTATCTATACTTTTATATCTATACTTCTATGCTTCTATTTTCTGTTTTTCTACTCTTTGTATCTATATACTTATACTAAAGGAGAATGCCAATCGAGGATGGGGAGAGCGAGCAGGAAAATCTGGAGTAAATACTCCGTGTATAATGCATAATGAGTTGGTTGTGTAAATTTCTTTCAGATTTTAACATATGTAAAGTTTTCACAGTTTTCGAGAGTCAACTTTACACATGTCAAGGTTTGGACGGTGATTTACATAACGAATTCATTATGTATTACACACTAAATATTTACTCAAAAATTTGGGTTATGCACCGTCTATATAATTAGTTATTTGTGAAAATGCATATTATCTATTATTTTCTTTTAATATGAATATGAAACTATTATTATTGAATGTAATCACTATCTGTTCGAATGTAATTGTTAGGAAAGAAATACTTCAAGAATAATTATTAGTATATAAAAATATTTGTATGTTGAATCTCAAATTACCTCGCAGTGGAACGCGGACTTCTCAACTAGTTATTATTATTTTTTAGTTTACAGATGAGGCATACGGAGAAGGGAGAGGGGGATTAAAGTAGCACAAAAATCTCACGGGTGAGATCTAATTCAGGATCTCAAGATCACATGGCGAGAGTAGTATCAACTGTATTAGGTCATCTTTCTCAAAAATTATTATTTTTACATATCTCTCACCCAAGACCCCATATAATCGATTGTGTACAAACCGATTCACATGCTCTTTTTCTAATGTAAAAGATCCGTGAGTTTAAAAGGGATACGAAGAAAAAAAGGAATAGAGAATGAAGTAATTCATTAACAAAAACTGAACCCGGAATCTATTGGTATTAAGCCAAATCGATGTTTATAGCATTAAATTCTTTCTTACCGTTTCACATTGTTTGAATAAGAAAATTGTAAGAAACTTTGTTCGGTGTCTACTGCACAGAAGCGTTTATTTCGTAACTTATCGAATCACAGTAGAAATCAGTGCAAGATGTGCTGCTAAATATTTTAGTGTCGCTTTTTCCTTTTCAAAAATATCCGTGCGCATAAAAATTCAAATATTGCTGGACTTTAAATTATAATGAAATGAGGGCAAGATAGTAAATTTGGCATATATAACTACTCGTTTTTCATTCTTTTTTTTCTCTGGCCCTTGAAACCTCATCCTCTTTTTTCTCAACATTTTTTTCTAATAGATTTATTTTTAACTGTCTGTCACAGTTCATTCTCATTCTTTTATCAGTAAATCGTATATACAAATTATGAATTTTAATTTCATTTATATAATACCTTCTATAACTATCTAATTTAAAAATCAAGTATTTATTAAAAAAATTAATTATAAACAATTATTCTCTTCAATCATACATGAATAGATATTCTAATATTTTTATTGATATAATATATACCGAACCTCCATTCTTCATAAAGGCCGATGGAGGTGCGGAACAGTTGAGCCGCCATGGATTAAATCCAAGGTTTTAGAAAGAACGTTTAAAAAAAGAAAAATATTTTTTTAAAAAAAATTATTCAAAATTCGTGGCACCCACGAGTGCCACCGAGGCAAATGGACAAATCTCACGCTCGTGTAATTCTCTTTGCTCGGCAGGTTGGTTTATTATTCCTTCCCATTTCCACTGCTTGACATTCAAATTAAATCAATGCACAAGAATTCGGATTTGAATCAGATCCATCAAGTAAGAACTCTTCCAATCATAATTCACAGAACTCGAATTCGAGATCTTATTTTTTTAAAAAAAGTATCGAATCATTTTTATTTTTTCACTGACTCATGTCGGTTATATGGCAAGTTGGATTAGACCACAAAAGTAGGGGGAAAAACCATTTGCAGAAGCAGCAACCCATTATTAAAAAAAAAAAATCAGATGAACTAAAGTGAATTGATTGAAATGATAGATCATCTTTTTTTTGAGTTAGGTCTCGGGTTCAAGTCTTGTAACTGAAAATAATTTTTCTGGGGAAACTTTACTCCTTGGTGGGTCCACCGGACTCGAAATGAATTAGACAGGACCCGAAGAGCCTCTGAATATCAATGGTACAGATAAAAAAAATCAGCGTGTTAAAATAATCCCCGCGTTCTGCATGCTTTGATGCAGTATTACTTCTTTATTAAATAAATTTATTCTACAGGATTTTTAATTAATCTGGTGCTGAGACCTAAGTTTGTGGCGGCACTTGCATAAGTTAAACAATAATTAAACAGTGGATCGATTGGTTGTCTTTTGTCTAGAAACTCAAATTCAACTGATTTTATTTTAATATTATTTTAAAATAAGATTTTTAAATATCGAATAAATATTATAGATATGGTGTTATATATTCTCAAATTGTTATTGATTACAAGCATCTGTTAAATTTCATTATAAATAATTAACACCTCGAAACAGACTGTCCTCTATTTTTTCGATGATACAAAAGGGTCATAAACCTAGTACAAAGATATGAAATGAAGAGAAATAAATGGACATATAACTCCCACTATGAGAATCGAACTTAGAACCTCTTGTTTGCGAATCGGAATTTTATGTCATTGCACTAAGACCACTTCCTGAACTGTACTCCTTTTTTTTTCAGTTTCAAATTAAGTCTAGGCATATATACGTGCATGGTGAACCTCAAAAATATATGTATACAGCTGATGGATGAGACAGAGAGTTAAAAGATGAGAAAATAAGCTCTATGACTCTCATCTAGGGTTTCATATGGGTAGTGAAACAGAAAGCTAATACGATACTTCAATGAATCCGGATTCGAATCAAGTTGCCTTGTTTCCTCTAGTCATCAGGAGCATCTTATCTTTTTTCGACTTTCTGGTTAGAATAATGAAGCAGATCGTGATTTTTTGGAACACACATAACCTTCAGAATATATCTTGATTAATCTGTATTGGTTCTGGGTCGACGCATCAAGTAGCAGAACACTTGTAATTATAGGGATTTTTTTTCAACAAGATTAGAACCCGGAACCTTATTTAAGATAAAATTAAAAGAAATGAACTGCCTATGGTAGATCATAATATTATGTGGAAGAAAAATGTTGTGTACATACATATATATATATATATATATATCTTGCACGCGCACATTAACATAAAAAAAAAATCAATAATTGATTATATTAGCCAAAGCAAAGACAATTGGTCCCTTGTTGTTAGGAGCACATATCACCGCTCGATCTCGTCTCGGTTTCCTCTCATTTTAAAGCTAAATGAAGGGCGGCTTTATTCCTTATTCGCTTATGAATTTCTTATCTTTAAATCAATTGTACGATTAAAAAAATAATTATTATTTTCATGTATTCCTCACCCAAGTCAGGATATAATTTTCATACCATTAGTTAAATTTTACTTTTTAAAATAAAAAGGTTTATGGATTTAGAAAATATAATTAAAAAAAGAATAAAATCATGCGTAAAGTTGTATTGACAAAAAATGAGTTTCGTTAATATCGTTTAAATTGGAAGTCTGGGTGTGATGTGACATTAGATTTACTGTCTGGTGCTTTCTTGCACAATTTCCCAGGTACCAACCAGCTATTGGTCAGCTCCCACAACGTGGAGTAATTATTCAGAATATCACATACAATATGTTCGTTGTGTAAATTACAATTTAAATTTTGATACGTGTAAGGTTGACCCTCGAAAGTTGTAAAAATTTTTATACGTGTTAAGATCTGAGAGAGATTTATATAACGAACTTGTTATGTACGACACGCTGAGAATTTACTCAATGGACATGTACAATACATAATTGCACAATTTTGTGCAGTTATATGTTCTTGACTTCAGATGGGTTTAATTTCATTGACAATGCGTATCCTTAAATTAATGTCAACGCACGTTAATTTCTGTCTGAAAAGTCGGTCACCGAGAAATGCCCCTAAGGACTTTCAGCAACAAATTGCTCATCATTTTTTGACGATCGATGTCAACTTCTCGAGTAAATTTAAAGTCGATGGTATGGATAACTATCAATTTAACACGTTAATTACTTGCTTTCTAATCAAGCTATATATCACATGTCTTAAATTTTTATTGAACTCATAAGAGATTAACTAAACATGCATATATATTACCAGAAGTGACACGTGGTGATATTTGACTCTCTTATATTTTTAAGATTTTCATGTTAATTTTCTAACATATAGTTATAGTAAATTATATATATATATATTTTATTACAACTAGGTTTAAGAAATTAGGGTTTCTAAATCGGGTTTTTTTCCTAAAGAAAGAAGCCACACATTTGATTAAAATGTTGTATATTAAAAAAAAAAAAGTTTTAGTATAGTTGATACTGCCCTCGACTTAAAATTAAGAGGTCATTGATTCATTTCTCACTTTTGGAATTTATCATACTCCTTTATTCGCTATTCGTTCTATACCTATCTAAGGTGGCTTAGAATTTCGACCCTCGGAATTCACAAGATTTCCCAAGAGAACCCTCACTTATGAAGTGTGAGCTTATCTCATCCCTTAATAATTTTTTTTTCTCAATTATAGATGAGACCAAAGAATCCAGAAGTGTAGAATCCAAAAACAAAGAGCAGAATATTCTCCAACCCATGATGTCTATAATCCGGAGCTAATTAAGGATTATGTCAATAAACCAAACCCCTTTTATTATTATGTCCCTTTATGTTAGTGAGGTAACATGGAAAATTTCATTCACAAGAATCAAATTCACGATCTTTTGATCCGAATTGACAAGAAATAGAAAGTATTAGTCTTCTAATTGATACATGATTGGACATTGATTAGACTCGAAGATATGATCTTCAATCATGAGATTAGACAAATAAAATAAAGTTTTGGTTATTGATGGGTATCGGATGACGGATCAATGTCCCAAATGGGTTCCATGTGAATGTACGATCCTAAGTATCCACATCAACAACCGCGACGATTCTCTTGAACTGATTAATCATTTGCCGAATCCATCGATGAGGTCTGATCTCTGGTAGTAGCTCGGTATACATGAGCGATAATTAATTATACAAACCGGTTGGTGATCGAACTTTATGTAAGACAGTCTATGATGCATTCGGTGTTTGCTAATTGAATTTGGTGAAAACAAACAGAACCTTTCGAAGGGGCAGTCTTGTCGATCAATTCGACACATGCACTAAAGACGTTCATAAATTATCATTAATTGATAAAAAAAATATGGTACAAAAATATTGTCATTGATAGTTCCATTCTCACCGGTAAAATTTTTCGTATTTATTATTATTTTTTATTTTTTATCATTTAACTTATGAGTTGTTTTGACTGTAAAAATGAATGCATGAATATTTTTAATTAGTAAAAATAATAATTCGACAGATCGTTCCCTTTCGCCCTAGGTTGACAATTGGTACCGATAATAATTTCTTGTGTTACCTTTTGATGATGATCCTCATTCAGTGAATCATCTCAATTGGTCATCACCTTCACCAAGATACATATTAATCGGGTGTCGTGACGAAGTGTGTCACCACCAAGGACGATGTTGGGCCCTGAATTCTCTATGGTCCATGGATTGTTTAACCGAGGCCCACGATAATCTTCCTGATGCCACTCTCGTCCTCGAACTTTTGCCGAAAATGCAATTTCACCCACCAGCGCTGAGGTAGTTGTGCGGGACCGGACTTGTGCATGTCCAAAAGGGTCTGGAAATGTTTATCCTCAGGTATTTTGAGAGTTGACTGATGAGATTCGAACCAAAGTAATTCAATTGAAAGTTGAAGGGGCCAAATTATATTTCACATACAGATTAAGCTTGGCCCAGGTTACATCCGGAATTATATTTCACATGTTTATTTAGATTCGAGCAGACCATCTACTTACACAAGCAATATCAAAAAAATTAATAAATTTTTAACGGTTGCCTACGGTTATTTAATAAAGAACGTACACGTACCCATAAACAGTACAAAATAAAATGAAATAAAACGCAAGAAAACGTAACAAAAATTGCAATATTTTTACGGTTATATCTAGCTAGCTGGCAGTGGTCGGAGTGTGCAGGAGTTGCTGTGCCGCCGGTCCTTGGGCGGCATCTGGTGATCGCGGAAACTACGATCACGATGACTGCTGCAACAGCCAAGGCGACGGCAAAGAAGATGGTGAACTGATAATCTGACCAATTCCAGAAGTTGTGCGGCGGCTGCGGATGAGGAGGCCGCGCATAGAAGAAATCCTCGAGATACCTCATGCCGGGCAGGTTTGTTGTTGGTTGGTTGTTCTTACTTAGGCTTGAGGCTGAGAATGTTGATTATATGTATATGTGTGTATGTATGTGTGTGTGTGTGTGTGATGATTGCCATGGAGAATTTCCATATTGGCCGGAGGAAGTAAGAAGCGGCTAGCTATTGCCAATTTAGAAATCGGAAGGCTGTCAGATCAGGTAATTGACCTAAAATTTTCTTCTGTGCGATTTTGTATTATTAGAAGTAAGGAAGCACAAATATTGCACTTTATTCTTTTTTGGGCAACAAATAACAGACAATAAAAACAAATATGACAAATTTTTTTCCCTGTCATTCAATTCATATAGCAGAATATTTTGCTTTAGGTAAATACTAATAATAAAATAAATAAATGTGGCAATTTCCGGTTAACCTTTTGGTTGGTTCAAGTATACAAGTAAGACTGTGTCGACATCAGTTTTAGATCCAGAGATTTGATATCATTTAACCTTCATCATGAGAGCTATATGACAACAGCTTGGTCGAACTCCCCGCCATCGTGACGCCTTCGGTGCAATTGCTGGAATCGCCGCCTCATGCCTCGTGGCCCCAGTTATGGAAGCTTACTTCTTTCACGATAGGCGCCATGATCAGTCTTCTTGTTATCGGGTTCATATAGTTTTGGTGATGTGCGTTTACTGCTCCTTATGAAGGCGTCGGTGCGCTCAATATTCTCCAACTGGGAGCTACGCACAGGCTGCAACTGCGAGAGACCCATACACTACTAACTACCGAATAGAAAACATCTCGTCTTTACCGTTGATATATATCTTTTTTCGTATTCTCATGTATTTTTTAGTAGGTTTTTCATATTAATTCCTATGTAAACTTGTTCTTTCCTAATACAATATATTTGATTAATCAAATCTTTGTACTCCTCTATATATGTATATGTATATGTATATGTATATGTATGTATGTGTGTGTGTGCATGATCCATCGGTCATGACATAGACAGGCAAGCAGTTTCTTCCTAGTAAACCTACTGAAAAGAGACCAGAAACAAACGACTAAGGAAACACAAAGCATCCCCTAACTAGTAATTAACAACATCATCGGGATAGAATAACAGAAATTCTCATCGGGTAGTTGAATATAAGGTCAGCATGCAGTTGAAACTCGAAAGCCATGAGGACGGTGACGATCTCCAGCTCCGTCAGATGATTTGAATCTCTGCACGCATTAAAGGAAAGGAAAGAAAAGAAAAGAAAATGCACACAACATATCAAAAAGCATGAGAAATTACATAGAATGATGCATGTACGTATACATATATGTGTATACGTACAATTTACAAATGACGTGATGAGTTGAGCTCATACAATCAGGGACAGATCTAGAAAATTTGTATAGGGGGGCGAAACACTATAGGGAATTAAGGTGAAGAATTCAGGGAGGCGAATTATGTATTATTCAATAAAAATTGGACAAAATCAAGCAAAATTTGCATAAAATTTCATAGAATTTCCCGAGTTCAGGGGGCCGATCGCCCCTCGCGCCCCCCTAAATCCATCACTGCATACAATAATCTCTCCACGTACTGGCATGCAGTTCCTAATTTTAAGTTTTTTGGGGGCATCTTTTGCTTTAGGCAACATTAATATATACTACAAGAAAACTGCTAAATACCGACGGAGGTATCCATCGGTAATCCGTCGGTATTCCATCGGTAATTTGGTTTACCGACGGAACTCAGCCGTTGCGTTTTCCCTTGTCGGGAAATTGCCTCCGTTGGAAATCCGTCAGTAATTGCGATGGATTACCGACGGAATATACCCGTCGGTAATAGAGACAGAATAGCGACGGATTATCCATCGCTAATCCCTGTTGACCGAAGGAAAATGCCGATGGAAGTCCATCGTAAATCCGTCGGTAGTCCCCGAAGTGTTTTCCGGTAGCGAAATTTGTATGAATATTGATACATTTTATTTATAATTATTTATATGTTAAATTTATCCATCGAAGGCG